>PVKP010047631.1:0-14878 GCA_004027715.1 Plecturocebus donacophilus | reverse complement strand
TCTACTATAAGGACACATGCACACGAATGTTCATTGCAGCACAGTTTACAATAGCAAAGACCTGGAACCAACCCAAATGCCCATCAATGATAGACTGGACAGGGAAAATGTGGCACATATACACCATGGAATATTATGCAGCCATCAAAAATGATGAGTTTGTGTCCTTTGTAGGGACATGGATGAACCTGGAAACCATAATTCTCAGCAAACTGACACAAGAACAGAAAATCAAACACCGCATGTTCTCACTCATAGGCGGGTGTTGAACAATGAGCACACATGGACACAGGGAGGGGAGCATCACACACTGGGGTCTGTTGAGGGGAGATAGGGGAGGGACAGTAGGGGGTGGGGAGTTGGGGAGAGATAGCATGGGGAGAAATGCCAGATACAGGTGAAGGGGAGGAAGGCAACAAATCACACTGCAATGTGTGTACCTATGCAACAATCTTGCATGTTCTTCACATGTACCCCAAAACCTAAAATGCAATAAAAAAATTAAAAAAAAAAAGTTCATGGTAATTATGTATATATCACAATTTTATATAACAATTTTACTTCTAAAATTTATCCCATGGCTATACAGGTTGTATATAAAAGTATTCTATAAAAATATTTGTTACAGGATTTTTGTAATAGAGTGAAAAAAAAAAAACTTAACTGTTCAGCAATAGGAAATTGCTGAAATAAGTCCTATTGTAGCCATTCAATAGAATAGTATGCAGCCATTAAAATGAACTAGATAGATCTATATGTGCTGACACGGAATACCTCTGTGATGCTGTAAGGTGAGAAAAGTAAGGTGCAAAATAACACGTAGAGTCTACTTCCATTTGAGCATCACATACATACCAGGATGACTGGGAGTCTAGCATGGAAAGTTTTGTGGGCTGAATTATGTCCCCTCAAAATTCATATGTTGAAGTCCTAACTTCCAATGTGACTAGTTGGAGATAGGGCCTTTAGGGCAATAATTAAGGTTAAATGAAGTCAAAAGGGCAAAACCCTAATCCCGTAGAGCTGGTGTCTGAGTTGCATGGGCAGAGAAGAGACCATATGAGAACACAGAGAGAATATGGCCATTTGCAGTCCAGAAAGAGAGGCCACATAATAAGCCAACCCTGATGGCCCCTTGATCCTGGACTTTTAGCCTCCAGGACTGTGAGAAAATAAATTTCTGTAGTGAAGCCACCTAGTCCATGGTGTTTCATTATAGCAGCCCAAGAAGACTAATACAGAAGGGAAACTTTTTTGATAGGTAGGGTTTTGAACTATTTGAATATTTTTACCATGTATATCGCTTTTTCAATTAAAACAGTGGTAGAGGCCCTGTCTTCCCCTAAAATTGGGATCAGTTGATCAGTGAATTTAAAAAGTCAGCTAAAGTGGTACATATTAAAAAATGGCTAATATATACTTTAGTCATTTTATTTTGACTCCAGTGTATAATTATATGTTCACTCGCCAGTCTTGGTAGTAGGCCCAAAACCTTTTATCTGAGCATGAATTTGCTGTTTGGTGTACCTGCCTTGTTTTTGTTATAAGTTGCATTGTTTCCAGTTTCCAGTTTCATTTTCTTCAAAGTGGAGTAAGAAGTTAAAGATAGCTTTCAAGCAATTTAAATGCCCAGTCTAGATTTTTATACAGTTTTTTTTTTCCAAAGTTTTACAGATTTGTCTTACCTGTGCCTAGTCCTATAGTAATTTTTGTTGTTGTTTATCTTTATCAATTTAGTTTTCATAGAAAATAACTTTCTATTTGCATTTAATTAGTTTACATATTTAAATAGATTTTATAATAGGCATACATACTTTAGGGTACAAATATAAATTGATTCTTGTAAGCATATAACTCAGTTTGGAGAGGAAGTATACAGGTATCATATAGTTAACCATTAGCTTCTCATGCTTAGAGTGCCTTTGTGTTACGTAAATATGGTATTAGTTTATTTTAGCTTCGATTTTGAAAAAATCTCAGACTTACTAAAGAATGAATACAAAGAATGCTTTTAAATCCCTTATCCAGACTCACTAATTAATAATACTTTTCTAATTCTGACCTCAACTCCTAAATGAGTTTCATGACAGTGTGAATAAAACCAAAATAGTTCAGCCCTTTTTTTGTCTCCAAGCAGATGAAGAAACAAAATTCCAGAGAGTTTATGTGGTTTGTTAACATTTTGTTAAGTTTGCTTTATTACTTCTCTCTAAATATATAACTCCCCCCAGTATGTATTATTTGAGAATTAATTATAGATGCCATGCCTCTTTGCCCCTAAATATTTCAGTAGGTATCTCCTGAGAACAAGAACATTCTCTTCATAACTATAATTCAGTTGTCAAATTCAGAAAATTTAACATTAATACAATATTATTTTCTATTAAAACATTCATATCAGAGTTTGCCAGCAGTCTCAGTTATGTCCTTTGTAAGTATAGTCCACAGAGAGAATGGAGAGTAATGAATAATAAAGCAAATGGAATTTAGTTTTTAAACATAAGTTCAACTATAGTTATTTTTAATATATATAATAATGTAGGACTGCCTTGATGCCTTCCTCATGAAAGTTTAGATGTGACATTATAAGATGGACTCAAAGAGGTGCTTTGTTTATCTTCTAAGTATTCTTGTTTATTGATGTAGTGACGTTACAAGAATTTTATCTCAGAGAAATTACCTCCCACAAAGATGGCGACATTAGAAGAACCTGAATAATAATATGCTTTAATTGTGTTATGAAGTTATTTTACTACTTCTCTGAAAGTTCAAAATTGTTACCATTTATTTTCTTGGTTACCTGCCTGTTTTCTTAAGAACTATGCTTAATGATTAGCATATGTTTCTGCACAACTCCTCTGTGATATCAAGTGTCATTTTCTTCATTTTATCATTTGGACCTCAAGGTTCTGAGATGACATGTGATTTGTCCAACATTAGAGAATGGTACAATTAAGAACATTAGAAAATATTGCAGAGCAATAAACTTAAACTGAGATAAATATTTTCTCTAAATGAATCACATGCTTGGACCTTAAAATAGAGATTAGGTAGCTTTTTCTTAAAGCTTCACATAGGTAGAATCCGTCAAGCATAATATCTTGTTTTCAAGAGGCTTTAGTCTGCTCAAGGTAAAATACAACTTTAATTTCTTGCTGAAGATGGTAATATTAATCTTGAGTGAAGACTATACTTTCAGGGATAATTTCTATAGTTTGTAAATCTTGGGTGCTATATCAAAGTGAATCAATTTGTCCACCAGATATGTGTGGCAGGTGTTCTGTTAAAGTCTGGGGATACAAAAGTGGTAAACAGTGTTTATTGTCATCTAAAAACTTACAATCTTGTAAAGAAAAACAAGACTAAGAACTATAGCCAGGTGCCATAGAACATTTCAGTCAATGAAGGACCGTGTATATATATATATATAAGATTATAATTGATCTGAAAGTTTCCACCTAGCGATGTTGTCACTGTTGTAATGCAATGAATTACTTATGAGTTTGTGGTGATGTTGGTGTGAACAAACCTGCACTGCCAATTTTAAAAAAGTATAGCATACACAATTATGTACAGTCTGTGATACTTGATCATAAACAACTCACCGGTTTATGTATTTATTATAACAGACTTTTTATTATTATTTTAGAATATATTCCTTCTACTTAACACAAAAAGCTAACTGTAAAACAGCCTCAGGCAGGTCCCTCAGGAAGTATTCCAGAAGAAAACATTGTTAAATTAGTGTGTGTTGAAATAGTGTATGTTACTGCCCTTGAAGACCTTCTAGTGGGACAAGATGTGTAGGAAAACAGCAATATTGGTGATCATGACCCTGCATAGGCCTAGACTAGTGGGTGTGGTTGTGCCTTAGTTATTAACAAAAAAGTTTAAAAACCAAAAATATATACAATAAAAAATTATAAAAATAGTAAAAAATGGTCCGGGTATGGTGGTTCACGCCTGTAATCCTAGCACTTTTGGGGGCCGAGGCAGGTGGATTGCTTGAGCCCAGGAGTTTGAGACTAGCCTGGGAAGCATGGTGAGACCCCATCTCTACAAAATATTTAAAAAGTAGCCAGGCATGGTGGCGAACATCTGTAGTCTCAGCTACTCAGGAGGCTGAGGTAGGAGGATTGCTTGATCCTGGGAGGTTGAATCTGGAGTGGGCCCTGATTACGCTGGTATCCTTCAGTCTGGGTGGCAGAGCGAGACTCTGTCTCAAAATTTAAAAAAACATTAAAAATAGTAAAAGCTTATAGAGTGAAAATATGAAATATTTTTGTACAGCTACACAATGTATTTGTGTTTTAAGCCAAGTGTTATGAGTCAAAAAGTTGAAAAGTTTATAGAGTAAAAAAATTACAGTAAGCTAAGGTTAATTTATTGAAGAAAAAAGTTTTTAAAAATATATTTAGTATAGCCTAATTGTACAGTCATGTCCTAGGTCTTCACATTTACTCACCAGTCACTCACTGACTTGCCCAGGGCAACTTCCAGTCCTGCAAACTTCATTTATGAAGTGCCCTATGCAAGTATATAATCTTTAAATCTTTTATGCCATATTTTTATTGTGCCTTTTCTATGTGTATCTAAACAAATACTTATCATTATTTACATCTGCCTACAATATTTTGTACAGTAACATGCTAGACAGGCTTGTAGCCTAGGAGCAATAGGCTATACCATATAGCCTAAGTGTGTAGTAGGCTATACCATCTAGGCTTGTGTACATACACTCTGATGTTTTCATAAGGACTAAATCACCTAACAACCCATTTCACAAGACATATGCCTGTCATCAAGTGATACATAGCTGTATTGAAAATTGAAGTAAATTACAGAGTCAAGTGAACAATATACATATATATATATATATACACACACACATACACAAGTACACGAATACCTTAGCAAATAAAATTGTCTAAGGTGATCTGTAATATTAAATTGTTGTTTAACAATAAATTAAGATCACAAATGGAAACAAATAGCAATGCCGCTATACCTGGGGAATAGCAATAGGAGGAAGCCGTGACTATTCATAGGAATAAACAGTCACAAGAAGGGTCAATAGAACAAGGCAAGAGCCATAGCTGTAGAAGATGGGCTGCCCAGCAGAGGAATGCAGACATTGCTAACCCGGCCCTGACCTATTTCTCTTCTCAGAAATCTGACCTCCAGCTTTATCTATGTTTTTACAAATGGCAAATGACAGGATTCCATTCTTTTTTTTTTTTTTTTTTTGAGACAGTTTGACTCTTTTGCCCAGTCTGGAGTGCAATGGTATGATCATGGCTTGCTGCAACCTCCCCACACCGGCCCCACCCCCCGACTTCAAGCAATTCTTCTGGCTCAGCCTCCCAATAGCTGGGACTACAGGCATCAACCACCATGCCTGGCTAATTTTGTATATCATCATGCTGGCCAGGCTGGTCTCAAACTCCTAACCTCAGGTGATTTGCCCACCTTGGCCTCTCAAAGTGCTGGGACTACAGGCATCTGCCACCATGCCCGGCTAATTTTGTAGTTTTAGTAGAGATGGGGTTTCACCATTTTGGGCAGGCTGGTCTCTAACTCCTGAGCGCAAGTGATCTGCCCATCTCGGCCTCCCAAAGTGCTGGGATTACAAGTGTGAGCCATTGCACGCAGCCAATTTCATTCTTCTTAATGGCTGAAAAGACCTTCTTTATTTTCTTTCCTTTTATAAATGAACCTGCTTTAACATTTTACTCATGAATCATGGCTCACATGTATAGCAAGGGTTTGGTGAATAGGGAAATTCCCAGAATAGGATGAACACGAAAAGGACCATAGTAATGAAGTACAGGCAGCACACTCAGTCTCAAAACAGTCACCAGCCACCAAGGAATTACCTGATCATCTGAATGGGGCTGAAAACAATCTAGTGAGTCCCCAGAGGCTCCTGCTCATTGACTCTTTCGCAGTAGATGACAGTAGATGACATGTGGAAAAATAGCTAAAAATGGAAGCTCACAGTAACTAGCCATTGACTGTGCGTAATGGAAGAAAGACCCATTTGGAGATATCTGTACCAGTGAAACCCAAACAATGTGGTTGAGAGTTATGAGGACGATAACTTTTACGCCTGGAGTCCCAGTCTATCCCACTCAATGTAGGAGCTGTGAGGCAGGAGGGATTCCATGTTAAGAAGAGAATAGCAGAGCTTCTATTTGTATCCTGCCCAGTTGGGAAGGCTGTACAAATCAGGGCTAACATCCCTGGCCTCCCCCTGAGAAACATGGGCAGCAGCTTCAGGTGGCCACAGAGAATGCAGGCAGCTTTCTTAAAAGACTTCTTCATGCTTGATAGGCAGTGCTGGGCAATAACAGTGTACCAAAAGTACTTCATTCTGTCTTTTCTGCATGTAAATTGATTTGTTCCTCTGTACTGTTCTGAAGAGCCCAGCACATGCGATACAGCATACCTACTCAGCTACAGATTTCCAGTTTTTGTTTCTGTTTATAATTGTTTTGGTATTTTCCTGCAAAATTCTAAAAATATGCTTAAAACTTTTCCTTCAGGATTCACAATTTCAAAACAAATTTTTAGTTCATTACAAAATCATTTTACTTCTCTCTGCTACCCAACTCTTATTATCTCATTATTATTTTCAGTTTGTCTAGTAGTTATGTTTGTAACTTTTGACGTGCTTTCTCAAGCTCTATTTCTGGATCTATCATGTTTACGTATCTATGTTCTTAATATTCACAAGGTCCCATAACAATTGGAATCTTTATATATTTCTTAAATAATCCGTTCCCAAATTCTGTCAACTCTAACTCGGTGTGTGTGTGTGTGTGTGTGTGTGTGTGTGTGTGTGTGTGTGTGAGAGAGAGAGAGAGAGAGAGAGAGAGAGATGGAGTCTCCCCGTCTTGTCCAGGCTGGAGTGCAGTGGCGCGATCTCAGCTCACTGCAACCTCTGCCTCCCAGGTTCAAGTGATTCTCCTGCCTCAGCCTCCCAAGTAGCTGGCACTACAGGTGTCCACCACTGTTCCCAGCTAATTTTTGTATTTTTTAGTAGAGATGGGGTTTTGCCATGTTGGCTAGGCTGGTCTCAAACTCTTCACTTCAGGTTGTCCACCTGTCTCGGTCTCCCAAAGTGCTGGAATTACAGGCATGAGCCACCACACCTGGCCAACTCTAACATTATTTTTAAACAGCTAATTTTCGTAGAGTTTAAATGGTTTTCTGTGACTATAATTAAGTTGTCCATACTTTGTTTCTATGTTGATTTAATCATACTTTTGCTATTAATATTGTGTAAATTTCTTTCTCCATAGATCTAAGACATACATGTGAATGAACACAATGAATAAAAGTCACACCTGGGAAGTTTCAAAGTAATATTTTTGGATATCATTTTTTTAAATAAATACAAAATTTTTTTGAGACAGGATCTCTCTCTGCTGCCCAGGTTGAGTGTAGTGGTGCGATCATGACTCACTGCAGCCTCGACCTCCTGCACTCAAGTGATCCTGCCACCTTGGCCTCCCAAAGTGCTGGGATTACAGGTGTGAGCCACCATTCCTGGCCAAGTATCATTTTTTAATGTTTATAATCCCATATATTCTCAAAGTAATGTTCATCGTAATTAACTTTAGGCTTAGCTATTGTTTTATTGCACAGATTATAGTTTTTTTAAAGAATTTGTAATTGCCTTATTAAATTTGTTGTTGATATAACTAACATACAATTTCTTTTTGAAACTTTTAAAACTTTTTTCTCTTAAATTTTTTTTATACTTTTTTTCTTCTTTTTCTTTAGGGAAACAGTTATTAATAACATACAATTTCATCTTCTCACTAACATTGCTAATAATTGGTTCTAAAGTTTCTTAATCATTACCTTTCTTCTACTAAAGCTGCTTTTATTTTTTTAAAAGGGAAAGCACTCTTTCAGGGCTTCTTGAAATTCTTTTGTAACTTGAATCAGGTACTATTTATTTCTGCTAAAAATTTGTCAAAGTATTTCTCTTTACTGGACTGCTGGACTAGGGCCATCATGGTATTCATGACCTTCCCTAAAATAATTACTGCTACTTTAAGTCAGTTTTTAAAGTTCACAGATCATAGTGTATTTTTTTAAGAGCACTGGGAATTATTTATTTCCAAGATTCATGATTGCAGACATTCTGTGGTCAGCAAATGGTCTCAAAGGAAGTCCACTGTGTATATCTGACTTGGAAGGAAAATCACTGATAGGAGAGTGAATTCTTTGGCTTCCTCATCGAGGCCATGCACGTCAGTGCTTCTGTCTCCTCTTTGGCCAGTAGTGCAGTGTCTAGGCAGAATAAATTCTTAGAAGGGTGCTGGTCAGCCAGAGATCACAGATATGCAAAAGTTGGCTTAAAAAAAATTCAGTGTCCCATAATTGGATTCTCCACTGCTGCAAACTCTACTGTGTGCCACTGTCTGCCATTTGCCTATGCCTATCCTAGGCTGCTCTTCTAAATTTCCCTTGGCAGTAGCTTTAAGTCCCTGTCTCACCCAACATTGGACTTTCTTGATTTGTGAGTGGAATTTGCAAGTGTAAGGGTGTAAAGGTGTCCTGTACTGTTTGTTTCTGAGGCATGGTTTCAAGTAAAATGGCATTTTACTACCTGCATTAATGGGAAATTTCTTTCTTTCTTTCTTTCTTTCTTTCTTTCTTTCTTTCTTTCTTTCTTTCTTTCTTTCTTTCTTTCTTCTTTCTTTCTTTCTTTCTTCTTTCTTTCTTTCTTTCTTTCTTTCTTTCTTTCTTTCTTTCTTTCTTTCTTTCTTTCTTTCTTTTTTTCTTTTTTTTGAGACTGAGTCTTGCTCTGTTGCCAGGCTAGAGTGCAATTGCATGATCTTGGCACACTGTAATCTCCTATTCCCTGGTTCAAGTGATTTTCCTGCCTCGGCCTCCCAAGTAGGTGAGATTACAGGCATGTGACACCATACCTAGCGAATTGGTATATTTTTTGTAGAGACGGGGTTTCACCCTGTTGGCCAGGATGGGGGAAATTACTTTCTATTAGATTTCTGAATAATGTGTACATAATGTTTATAATGTGAAGGAAAAGGCAGGGTGTGGTGGCTCACGCCTGTAATCCCAGCACTTTGGGAGGCCAAGGTAGGCAGATCTGCTGAGGTGGGTGGATCACAAGGTCAGGAGTTTGAGACCAGCCTGACAAACATGGTGAAACCCAATCTCTACTAAAAAAAATACAAAAATTAGCTGAGGGTAGTGGCACACACCTGTAATCCCAGCTACTTGGGAGGCTGAGGCAGGAGAATCACTTGAACCCAGGAGGCAGAGGTTGCAGTGAGCCAAGATGGCACCACTGCACTCCAACCTGGGTGACAGAGCGAGACTCTGTCTCTGAATGAATGAATGAATGAATGACTAAATAAATAAATAAAGTGAAGGAAAAATGTCAAGCATTTCACTAACAAATGAAAGCAAAGCTCACAAGACTCTGCCAGAAGGGAATTCTAAGAACACTTCCCTCATCATTTCTCCTTTGAGCTCACAAATCTGTGGGTTGGTGATTTAGTCTGGGCAGCTCTTCAGGTCTCAGGTGAGCTCAGTCATGGGACTAGGGAATAGCTGGCTATCAGCTGGTGCCTTACAGGTCTGGAGGTTGGCTGGGGTAACTTAGTTGTGCTCCACGTCTCCCTCCAGCAGGCTGGCCCTGGCATGTTCTCATGGTAAAGGCAGAGCTTCTATTGGAGTACTTGTCTCCGGGTACTTTTTTTTCTCAAGCTCCCAACATAGGCTTCTTTAATGTGCTTCCCAAGTCCACTTCACAGTTTCTCCACAAGATTTCAGTCATTTTACATGAAGTAGAGCAACAGTATTGCAGACCCTCTTCTTGGCCACAGGAAGTCAGCAGATTAAGGAAGGGAAGAGGGGCAAGGAAGGCAGTAGGACCAACTGCTCTTGGTAAAGCACAAATAGTAGCTGGAAAGTACCAACCACAGAGAAGGCAGAAGAGCAGCTTCAGGGCGAACACTCCAGGCTCCAGAGAAAAGCAGATACCGATGCCAGTCCTGTCTTCTCTACTCACCATGGGCAGGTTATTTATCTCCCAGCCTCAGATTCCTTGGAGGTGAAATGGGATAATGCTTTAAGGCTGTTGTGAAGATCAGATATAAACATGGAGCTTGGCACAGAAGCTGTTGCACAGGCACTCAAGGAAATGATTATACTAGGACTTAGGTGGGGGAATACTGTGGGCTTTAAAAGAAATCTCTAGCCTGAGGCTGATACTGCTGGCATGAAGACAAAGACAGAGACAAACATTTCCCTTGACTTCTTTTCACTTTCAGAAGTCCACAGGCAACTTGCCCCAGTCTTCTGACTCTGATACCACTACCCCACCTCAAATCCTGGACGTGGGCACTGTATTATCCCTACACCTGTGGAGCTCTCAGTTCCCCAGGCTGGTTCCCCAGGCTGGACCCAGCTAAGAGGTGCCCCTGCTACATCAAACATCTGTGGCCTCTGGGCAGTGAGTGCTCTGGAGTCCACTGGTCCTTGCCTGGGTCCTATGCTGGGAGGCAGAGGTGTCAGTGATTCCAGCTACTGGGATGCCTGGTGGCTGGCCTGGGGCCAGGAGGATTCCAACCAAGTGTTGCCATCACTAGTGGCCCCACAGGTGGCCTTTTAGCTCCTCACCTGGTGCCCTAGACACAGGCAGAGAGCATGGTGCCCAACCCCAAGCATGTAGTCTCATAGTGAATTAATGAAACAGCAACAAGATAGATAAATTGTCCCACTGGTCCTTTACCTAGCTTCTTTCCAACAGGTTTGGAGAGTGAGGGTGTCTCCTTATCCTCATTAGCACAAGACATCATTCATGTTGAACAGTTTAGACAGTATGTACAACAGGAATGGGTTTAGTGAACAGAGAGATTCCCAGGATAGCCAGGATGAATAAAAAAATGACAAAGTTCAGATAGTATACTCCACTTATTAATTTATGACAGTCACCAAATACTATGTAGCTTTCTGTTCTATAGTGACCTCTGTTATCCTATGCATAAAGTGGACCACAAGTCCAGTGAGACTGGAGCCTGCTGTTGATTGACTCTTACAGTAGACAGCAAGGAGGAAAACATCTGTACTTGGAGTTCCAAGGTAATGAGCAAATTATTCTATGTAACAGAAGAGTGGCTCATTTGGAGATAGCTGTACTAATGGGACCCATATGATGCAAATGAGAGTTATCAGGATAAGAAATAACTTTCTAGCTGTAAGGAGCTCCATCTTTCCCTCACTCTGGTGTCTGCTCAGGGACCTTGGTATAGAGGTTGCACTCTGAAGAGAGTGCTGGTGATGTGAAGGTGGTCAGGGAGCTGGAGAGTCCCTCTCATCACTTATCCTATTCAGAATCCACTTACTTTCCCCTGAAGTTGATATATTGCCAGCATCTTCTTTTCAGATCTGCAGAACATGCAGAACGAGGTCATTGTGTACATGGTCCTTAAGGGAGGCTGAAGAGTCATCCTCATCGCTGCTGAGATTTTCCAGAATCCACTCAAGATTACGTGAAGTTGACATATGGGAACCATCTTCTTCCTCATCCATTGATTTGCCAGATGTTATGTTGAGAACTTCAGGAGAAGCTGAAGAGTCTTCATCTTTATAGCTGCCTTCATAAATGATGTCCAGAGACTTGTATTCCATGTTCTTGAGGCTGCTTTGGTCTTCCATGGGGCTTTCTCCAATACCCTGCAACAAGGAAACTACTTCAGTATTGTTCTCAGCAGAAAGATTTTCATTTGCTTTTGACCAAAGATGAGGCCTCCTTCTCTGACCTGTCACTTGGAAAATCCCCTACCCGATCTTCATTGGAAATTTCAATGAATTGTTCCCTAGCATGTACTCTGTTATGTGGCCAGATGGTTTTGACCCACTGCTTGGGGCATGCAGCCTATCTTCTGGACCACTGAGGATATGTTTCTCACAGATGGGACTATCTGGGGTTGGTGTCACAGGTAGTAGAGGAATTTACCAAGCAGTTGTAGGTAAAGAAAGGCAGATTTATTCAAGAAAGTATGAACATTTGTTGCAAAATTGCAGTGGGCAGCACAGCAGAGAAGGTGCTCTCTGCAAAGAGGCAGGGGTGGAAGGGAAGTTTTACAGGGTTGTACTGCATGGGGCTATGTGCAGAATAAGGCCATTGTGTGGAATGAGGTAATCTCTCAGAACAATTCTTTATTATTCTTCCCTACCTGGGGCCTTTCTCCACCTGAGGCCCCTTCCTCATTGTTGCTTACTTATCAGGAATCTACATTCCCCCATGACAGAATAGCAATGACAAATGTTTGGCATTGGGGTAGAGGTCTCATGTTCCAACTGCTTCCTGTTGACCAAGAGCATAGAGTTGACCCTACCTATGGTTGTTGGTCTTTCAGGAGACCCTGTGAGTCATTGTCCTGGGTTGTGGGACCTGGGATATTGGATCATGCTGGAGGAAGGCATTCATGGGAGAGGGGGAGCATGTCTAGGCAAAACTGGCCTCCAGCTGAATGGGAGACTCCGAAAGGTAGCAGGCATCATTGAGGAGAGACTGATATCATGTTGATAGCACCATTTGAAGGTGAAACTACTGAATTCTAGAAGATAAAATTTTGTTTCTTGAGCCAGTTACCAAAACAGCAAAAAAATCCTTTTGTAGTATAACTGTTTTTCCGTATGGGAAGCCCATTTAAATAACTGGGAATTTAAACTTGATAGAAAACAATACTTAAATTTAGTTAGACACAGCATAGGGAACCAATTTTAGAGAGACTTTTATATCTTAATTACATACAACGTTCCATTTATGAATTTCCTTTCATGAATTTTCTCATGATTTACACAGACCATCTACAATGTGCCCAGACTTTCTGACTTGCCCTAAGCATCCCTCTTTCTTAAACAAGCAGTCATTTTACTTTAGGACAAGAATTTACCATACAAAATCCTTTCTCATGTAAAATCTTCATAACCTTCATTACTAAAAATACCTCTTTATTTTTATGACTTTATGTTTTTCTTGTTTTCTGGTTACTTTTATCTTGTTTTATACATAACCATTAAATAACCTTTGAATTAGACAAAGTTATTTTCCTTTTGTTAGGAATTTGTGGTTTATACTGCATGTTGCTGTGTGAGTTCTTTGGAAGGGAAGCAAATGAGGAGGTTATTTACATATTGTAGAAGTTGTTCCATCAAGAGATTATTCAGTTAGTTTTCTTGCTAGGGCTTGTCTGAATAAGTATGGGCTATTTTAAATGCCTGGGATAGGACTATTTAGGTTGAAGTTGTTTAGTAAAGATTTAGGTAGCTTTCTCAGGAGAAATGGGGCTATCAGAGGGAAAGATGAATTCACAGGTTGAGTAAATATTAAGCAGGGACCCATCTTGGAAAGAATGCTTTTTCCCCAAAGAGGTGTGGGGTATTTAGATGTTACCAGGGCATAGAGGGAAAATGGTAATTTTTCCCTTAAGTAGTATAAAGGGGTGTGGACTTTTCTTTTGGAGGGAGAGGGTGCCACCTGTTCCCATTACCTAACAGGAATTGGAGGAGAGTTGCTTAGAGAAGGAGATTAGTACAGAGTCAATGTAAGTCATTTAGCCAAAATGATAAGTCCAAATTTTTTAAAAGGCAAAAATCTTTACTCGCTGATAGAGGGGAGACTCAACTTTCAAAACAGGCTGCAATAAAGACAGCATGAGGACAGCTGAATCGGTCTCCTTTTTCTTCCCTCCTTTTTCTGTCATTCATTTAAAAGGCAAACAAAATTATTTCATTTTGTTTTATATTACATGAAAATCTTGCTTAAAAGAGAAAGGCAAAATGAAATTATTTCATTTTGTTTTATATTACATGAAAATCTTGCTTAAAAGAGAAAGGCAAATTGCACCTTTGTACTTGTTTCTATTATTGTTAAATCCAATTCGTAATAAAATCATATAAATAAATCTATCCAATCTTTATTAGCTTGACTGTAAGGTAAGATTTCCATGAACCTCTCATAACCCTTTATCGTTTTCTGTTAAAGAGCAGATTAATTATCTAAGAAAACTATTATTCAGACACATGGCCCAGATGCTGGACCTGCAATAGTGTGCTTTTATTTCAGTGTTCAACCTATGGGGAAACTAAACAGTCCTCTTCAAATCTTAGCCAGCTTTTTTATATCCATAGAACTTTTTACAACATCAGCCTTACATAACTTACTTTTTTACTTGCTTAAACCTTCAGTTTTATCCCATTACTTCTGTAGATTAGGCCAATCCTTAAAATCCTCTGAGCAAGAAAAAATTACATTTCCTTTAACAAATGTAAAGGAAATTACATTTCCTTTAACATGGAAGCCACATTTCCATGCCTTCTTATAACCCACCAAAAACACATTCTACTTTCCTTTTACACCTTGCCTGTAAACTGTTTCTCCAGTAGCCTCAAGTACATGTTACAATGTTAACTGTCAGAAACTTTTATTTTTGGTGAAAAACCTGATGAGTAATTTTAACCGTATATAAGATTGCAGAGCTCAGGACAAGGACAGAGCTGAAGATAATGTTTGACTCTTCCCAGCCTAGCCATGGGATCAGGCTAATTCCATGTCTTCAGGGCTTACCTGGAATCTAACAGCTATAAAATGAACAAGTCAATTATTAAAAGTCATAGAAACAGTTTATAGCCTTAAAGCATCTGGCAAACAGTATCTGCCTAATTTAGTTTAAATGTGTAAACTTTGAAGACATCTTTTGCTTTACCAATAATCTTTAAACTGTCTTTTTTAAAGATTATTAGAGTCACATGACCTAAAAGGCATTAAAGTATTTTTCTGACAATATGTTCAAGTGCTTATTTTTCTTTTTTTTTTTTTTTTTAG
>PVKP010047630.1:0-14861 GCA_004027715.1 Plecturocebus donacophilus | reverse complement strand
AAGGAGGAGGAGGAAGGGGGAAGAGGAAGGGGAAGGGGAAGGAAAAGGAGAAGGGGAAGAGAAGGAGGAGGAGGAGGACAAAGAAGGAGAAAGGAGGATGAGGAAGAAGAAGGATGGAAGGGGGAGGGGGAGGAGGAGAAGGAGAAGGAGGGGAAGAGGAAGAAGAAGGATTCTAGATGAAAAATTTTAAGAAAATGTCTTTGGAAGGGAAAAACAGAGCTGGCAACTCTAAATTGTCCACACAAGCCCTTCCTGGCCCCTGCTCTGGGAACCACAGGGCCCATGAGCTGGCAAGCTTGTGTGGTGGTACCAGTGTTGATGGCTGAGGCAAGGTGCCTTCACGTTAATTAGCGTTTCCACAGCCAGCGTGTTTCCAGGCACCCAATCTGGGTGGAGAAGGTGGCCCCTGCCGGTGGGGAATGGAGAATGCCCACCCTGGGGTGGCTCGGTGCCGGGAACATATGGGAAGAGGCACAGGCCAGAGGGAACTGGGTCCACAGAGCCACGAAGGGGTGGGGAGGTCAGGCCCGCTTCCCAGGGGTTCTCACTGATTCCACCTGTGCGCCTTGTTCCTGCTGTTGACTTTGAATAACAAGGAAGCATCATTTCAACTGCATGCTGGTGTTTTCAGCTAACTTTAGGCTCTAGTCATCAGGAAGTGGGGTTGGCTTTGGGACGGTGGGCAGGTGACAAAGGAAATGGCTAAATTCAATGGGTTAAAAATTACGAACACGTAGAATTTATTATAACGGCAGTACAATAAAGCAAATACAAATTTAAAAAATAGAAACAGAAAAAAACACCTCTATTCTCACCTTAACACAACAACTTATATTTTGAAAAAGTTTCACTTTGCCTAAGCATAAAAATAACCTACTTTCTTTCCTGATTTTAAGAGTTGGATGGCTTTGTGGTAGTGAAGATGTTAAAAAAAAAAAAAAAAAAGAAGTGAAAAGAGAAATGACTATACCACAAGTTAAAGACAATCATTATTAACATGTCCATATATTTCCTTACAGTCTTTGTTATTTAGGTCCTCCTTCCAGCCCTCCCTCCCTTCCTTCCTTCCTTCCTTCCTTCCTTCCTTCTTTCCTCCCTCCCTCCCTCCCTCCCTCCTTTCCTTCCTTCCTTCCTTCCTTCTTTCCTCCCTCCCTCCCTCCCTCCCTCCTTTCCTTCCTTCCTTCCTTTTTGCTTTGACACACCTTTTTGCTTTGATCACCTAGGGACTGGATTGCAGTGGTGCAATCATAGTTCATTGCAGCTCAAACTCCTGATCTCAACTGATCCTTTCACTTCAGCCTCCCGAGTAGCAGAGACGACAGGCAAGTGCCACCACACCCAGCTAATTGTCTTTTTTTTTTTTTTTTTTTTGGAGAGATGGGGTCTCACTTTGTTTCCCAGGCTGGTTCCAAACTCCTGGGGTCCTTAAGGCAATCCTCCCACTGTGGCCCCCCAAAGTGCTGGGATTACAGGCATGCACCACCTTGCCTGGCCGGAACCGCTATGCCCAGCCTATATTTTTCTTTCTTTCTTTTTTTTTTTCAAATGAAGTCTTGCTCCATCACCTGAGCTGGAGTGCAGTGGCACAATCTTGGCTCACTGCAACCTCTGCCTCCTGGGTTCAAGCAATTCTCTTGCCTCAGCCTCCTGAGTAGCTGGGATTACAGGTGCATGCCACCATGCCTGGCTAAATGTTGTATTTTTAATAAAGACAGGGTTTTGCCACGTTGGCCAGGCTGATCTCGAACTCCTGACCTCAGGTGATCTGCCTGTCTCAGCCTCCCAAAGTGCTGTGAGCCTCCATGCCCGGACAGCCTATATTTTTCAAAATTGTATCATACATGACATTGTGGCAATTTTCATACACAGTTTCATAGTTCTTTTTCACTAAAAATCATGGACTGAACCTTTTCATGCTGGTGAAAATGTCTGAAAACATTTTATTGCCATGGCTCTCTAGCAGAGGTGAAGCACATACTGCATGAAACAGTTGTATCCTTCTTGTTTCACTTATTCTGCCCTTTACCTCTTGTAGTATCATACAGTTTTAATCTAGCCCTTCTTGTAAGTGATGTATGCAAACGCACCCATGAGTGGATGATCATAATCCTCTTGATGGACAGGTCTTTGCTGTCATAAATGATGCTGCAAATATCCTTTTATAAGTCAAATGTTTCCTCTGGATAGGTTCCTATACATGGGTTCATCAGGAAAGAGTATGACTAAGGTTGAGGTTCTGTTTAAGAGCCATTTTGCAGAATTTGCCTTCATAATTTTGTAGGTGTGAAAGTGACCAGCAGTCAACATTCTTTTGACATCGACCAGGTGTGGTGGCTCATGCCTGTAGTCCCAGCACTTTGGGAGGCCGAGGCAGGTGGATCACCTGAGATCAGGAGTTCAAGACCAGCCTGGCCAACATGGTGAAACCCTGTCTCTAATGAAAATACAAAAAAAAGCCAGGTGTGGTGGTGGGCACCTGTAATCCCAGCTACTCTGGAGGCTGAGGCAGGAGAATTGCTTGAACCCGGGAGGCAGAGGCTGCACTGAGCTGAGATAGAGCCATTGCACTCCACCCTGGGCAACAAGAGTGAAAGTCTGTCTCAACAAGAACAACAACAAAATTATTTTGATATAAAACTAGAAAGTCCAGTACAACATTATTAGAAATAAATAAATCAGCAGCAGAAATAACCCTAGGGTTTCACTTTTGCAAGATACAATCTTGGAATCTTGGAATCACAGCCATCCTCACTAAGCCTTCTGGGAGCAGAGAGAAGCCCAAGTAGGAACAGCCAAGGGAAGCGTGTGTCCAAGTCAACCAAAAGGCAAAGACGTTGCCTGGCAGGCGTGTGCTCACCTGCACGTTGGGGTGCATGGCCACAGACAGCAGTCAGTGCATGGCTGGGGAACTTGGAGGGAAGCCAGTTCATCTGTGTCCCAAGGAAATCACAGTAAACTTGGACTGCTGCCCCAAATCTGACAGCTATGTGCATTTTGCATCTTTTCTGTGCATTCCTTCTGTTCTCTTATTTCCACATTGTCATCTATGAAAATGCATGACACTGGTAATCAGGGAATAAATGTCTCCTTTCCAAACATTTTCTTTTATGGTAAAATATATGTTTTGTATTAATATTAGTCTAATTTCACACTGCTATAAAGAACTGCCTCAGACTGAGTAATTTACAAAAGAGAGAAGTGTAATTGGTTTAAAGTTTCACATGGTTGGAAAGACCTCAGGAAACTTATAATCATAGCGGAAGGCAACGAAGGCACGTCTTACAAGGTGGCAGGCAAGAGAGAGCATGTAAGAGCAAGGAGAATTGCCTTATAAGACCATCATATCACTCACTCACTATCACGAGAACAGCCTGGGGGAAACCAACCCCATGATCCAGTCACCTCCCACCAGGTCCCTCCCTCAATACCTGGAGACTGCAGTTCAAGATGAGATTTGGGTGGGGACACAAAGCCAAACCATATCACATTTACGTCGTGTAACATAACATTTACCATCTTAACCATTCTAAGAGTCCAATTCGGTGGCATTAAGTACATTCACAATGTTGTATAACCATCACCACTATCTATTTCCAGAACTTTTTTCATCATCCCAAACAGAAACTCTGTGCCTATTGAACAAAACTCCCTATTTCTTCCTCCCCACTGGTAACCTCTATGCTATTTTCTGTCTCTATAAATTTGTCTATTCTAGGAACCTTATATAAGTGGAACAATGAAATTTTTGTCTTTTTGTGTCTGGCTTGTTTCACTGAGTGTAATGTCTTCAAGATGCATCCATGTAGTAGCATGTATCAGAAGTTCATTCCTCTTTACAGACAAGTATGATTTCATTGCATGCATAGACTACATTTTGCTTCTCCATTCATCTGCTGCTGGACACTTGGGTTGCTTTCATCTTTTGTCTTTTGTGAATAATGCTGAACACTGGTGGACAAGTATCTGTTTGAGTCCCCACTTTCAGTTCTTTTGGGTATATATCTAGGAATGGAATTGGATCATATGTAATTCTATGCTTGACTTTCTGAGAAACTGCCAGACTATTTTCCACAGCAGTTTCATGACTGCATGTCATTTTGAAAAACTTATCCTACCCGGGCATGGTGGCTCACTCCTGTAATCCCAGCACTTTGGGAGGCTGAGGCAGGTGGATCACCTGAGGTCAGGCATTCAAGACCAGCCTGGACAACATGGTGAAACCCCATTTCCACTAAAAATACAAAAATTAGCCAGTCATGGTGGCATGTGCCTGTAGTCCCAGCTACTCCGGAGGGTGAGACAGGAGAATTGCTTGAACTTGAGAGGTAGGAGGTTGCAGTGAGCCGAGATCATACCACTACACTCCAGCCTGGGCAACAGAGGGAGACTCTGTCTCAAAAAAAAAAAAAAAAAAAAAGAAATGAAAAGAAAAAAGAAAAGTTTTTCTTTAATATTGGTAAGATGTCAATACAACCCAAAATGATCTACAGGTTCATTGCAATTCCAATCAAAATACTAATGACATTTTTTTTTTTTGTAGAAATAGGAAAATCCTTCCCAAAATTTACATGGGATCTCAAAGGATCCCAAATAGGGAAATAATCTCAGAAAAGAACAAAGTTCAAAGTCTCACCCTTCCTGATCAAAACTTACTACAAAGCTACAGTTATCAAAACAGTGTGATACTGGCATAAAGACAGACATATAGATCAATGAATTAGAATAAAGATCACAGCATTTTATATATATATGTAAATTTTTTCAATGTTTCTTTTCAGTGAATGTTAACTAAAGTGTCAAGACCATTCAATGGGAAAAAGATAGCGTTTTTAACAAATGGTGTTAAGAAAACTGGGTATTCACACGTAAAAGAGTAAAACTGGGCCCCAAGCTTACATCCTATACAAAAATTACTCAAAATGGACCAGGTGTGGTGGCTCACGCCTGTAATCCCTCCCAGCACTTCGGGAGGCCAAGGTAGGTGGATCACTTGAAGCCAGAAGTTGGAGACCTAACCGACCAACATGGTGAAACTCCGTCTCTACTAAAAATACAAAAATTATCTGTGTATGGTGGCGGGCACCGGTAACCCCAGCTACTAAGGAGGCTGAAGCAAGAGAATCACTTGAACCCGAGAGGCAGAGGTTGTGGTGAGCTGAGACTACACCACTGCACTCCACCCTGGGCAACAGAGCAAGACTTCCTCTAAGAAAAAAAAAACCCACAAAAACAAAAAACAAAAAACCAAACAACAACCAAAAAAAAAGAAAGGAACAAAGAACTTTTCTCCAAAGACATACAAATGGCCAATAAGCACATAAAAAGGTGCTCGGCATAACCGAGCATTAGGGAAACACAAATCAAAACCACAATAAGATAGTACCTCACAACCATTAGGTTGCTATTACAAAAACAAACAAACACAAAATTACCAGTGTTGGTGAAGATATGGAGAAAATAGAACTGAAGATCTGAGGAAACGTCTGGTGCCAGCCTAGCTGCCGGCAGTGTTCAATGGTGCCAACGCTGTGGAGGAAAGTGCGACAATTCCTCAAAACAACAAGCGGGGTGTGGTAGCTCATGCCTGTAATCCCAGCAATTCAGGAGGCTGAGGCAGGAGAACTGTTTGAGTTCAAGACCAGCCTGGGCAACCTAGTGAGACCCTGTCTCTACAGAAAAATTTTAAATTAAACAGAATTACCATATGACCCAGTAATTCTGCTTTTGGGCATATATCCCGAAGAATTGCAAGCAGGGACTCAAACAGGTACTTGTATACCGCTGCAGCATCGGTCACAGCAACCAAATGTGGAAACACCCAAATGTCCATTAACAGATGAATGGGACCAGGCGCGGTGGCTCCCGCCTGGAATCGCAGCACTTTGGGAGGCTGAGGCGGTTTGATCATGAGGTCAGGAGATCGACACCAGCCTGGCCGACATAGTGAAACCCTGTCTCTACTAAAAATACAAAAATGAGCTGGGCGTGTGGTGCGATGATCTACCCGCCTGCAGTCCCAGCTACTCTGGAGGCTGAGGCAGGAGAGTCACTTGAACCCAGAAGGCAAAGGCTGCAGTGAGCACCTGTAGTCCCAGCTACTCCAGAGGCTGAGTTGGAAGGACTGCCTGTGCCCAGAAGTTTCAGGCTGTAGTGAGCTGAGATGGCGCCAGCCTGGGTGACAAAGTAAGCCCCTGTCTCAAAGAAAAAAAAATAAGAAGGGAAATTCTGACCCATGTTACAACACAAATGAACCTGAAGACATTATGTTAAATGAGACAAACCAGTCACAAAAGGACAAATCCTGTAGGATCCCACTTATATGAGGTCCCTGGAGTTGTCAGATTCATAAAGATAAAAGTAGAATGGCAGGTGCCAGGCCTAGGGGAGAGAGGAATGAGTGTTCATGGTTAATGGGGACGGAGTTTCAGTTGGGGAAGTTGAACAAGTTCGGGAGATGGGTGAGATGGTGATGGCCGCACAACACTGTGAATATACTTTTTAATTTAGTTGTTATTTTTTGAGACGGAGTCTTGCTCTGTTGTCCAGGTTGGAATGCAGTGGAACGATCTCGGCTCACCGCAACCTCCGCCTCCTGGGTTCAAGCAGTTCTCGTGCCTCAGCCTCCTGAGTAGTTAGGATTACAGGTGCCTGTCACCACGCCCGGCTAATTTTTATATTTTTAGTAGAGACTGGGTTTTTCACCATGTTGGCCAGGCTGGTCTCAAACTCCTGACCTCAAGTCTACCCGCCTCCACCTTCCAAAGTGCTGGGATTACAGGCGTGAGCCACCACACCCTACCTGTGAATGTACTTACATTTTTTTTTTCAGAGCTTGCTCTGTTGCCCCAGCTGGAATGCAGTGGTGTGATATAGCTCACTGCAGCCTCGAGCTCCTAGGCTCAAGCAATCCTCACACCTCAGCTTCTTGAGTAGCTGGAGCCACAGGTGTGTGCCACCAGGCCCAGCTAATTTTTATTTTTTTGTACAAGGTCTCACTATGTTGCCCAAGCTGGTCTTGAATTCCTGGCCTTAAGTGGTCTTCCCATCTCAGCTGAGATTACAGGCAAGAGCCACTGTGCACGGCTGTGAATGTACTTAAGGTCCCTAGAAGTGTACGCTTAAAAATGGTTAAAATGGTAAATTTTTAAGGCTTGTGTATCTGACCACAACAAAGTATTTACTTATCTATCATGTATGTATCTAGTTTCTTTTTTACACCATTCTGACCTCGTCTGCATCACGGCCCCCTCCTAGGATGTGCTACCTTGCCAGGGCCTGCAGACAACCTCCTTCTACCAACCCTTCCCTCCCAGCCCCTGCCCGGGACCACGCAGAACTTAGGTCCTGGGAACTGCTGTAGTAATCAGGACATGGTGCTTCTTCGCATATATTTGACATCTCTGCAATGTCTCCGGTGTATACAGTGTGCCAGGCACCTCCTGGTCCTCCTGCTTGATCCTGGAGACAACTCTAACAGAAAGCAATTATGATCCCCATTTTTTTTTTGCAGACAGAGTTTCACTCTTGTTGTCCAGGTTGGAGTGCAATGGTGCGATCTCAGCTCAGTACGACCTCCACCTCCTGGGTTTAAATGATTCTCCTGCCTCAGCTCCTGAGTAGCTGGGATTACAGGTATGCACCACCATGCCTAATTATTGTGTTTTTAGTAGAGACGAGGTTTCTCCATGTTGATCAGTCTGGTCTCAAACTCCTGACCTCAGGTGATCTGCCCACCTCAGCCTCCCAAAGTGCTGGGATTATAGGCATGAGCCACCACGCCATTTTATGGATGATCCCCATTTTATGGATGGTAAACCTTGAGCTCACAAAGGTTAAGTGACATGCCCAAGGTCATAGAGCTAGAAGTGTGATCTGAACCAGGCCTACTAATGCCTAAGCCTTTTCCAGTCTGAGGGATCTTCATTTACTCTGGAAAATACCCAGGAGTGAACCTTCTTGGGAGTTTGGGAGTGAGCTCCCTGTCTCTGGAGGTGAGCAAGCAGAGATTGGGTCATGACTGAACGTGGATGCAGCAGAGATGTCCCACGCTTCGGGCAAGGGCTTAGACTGGGGAACTCTACGATCCCTTCCAGCTCTGAAAGATCTGTCCCTGAGAGCCAGAGAGGACAAGTGACTTGCTCCTTTAGCACGCAGCTAAAACCCAGGTCTCGTGATTCCCGACTGAAAATCTGAGAAAGAGGCGTGGTACGTGGTGGGTCCTCAGCTAATGTATGGAATCAGTTGAGGACCCTGGAGACAGAACTGTGAATGGATTCATTCAGTCATTGAGTAGTTCTGAGTTATCACCATGTGACATCTGGCAGATGTGCCCCTCTGCGGGGGACAGTGAAGGCGAGCACGTTCCTAATGGAGACAACAGCTCTTGTCAAGGCTTGGGGTGGCACAGCGGGAAGGCAGAGGGCAGCTGAGAGAGGCCAGGGTCAGCAGCTGGGACACCTGGCTGAGGATTTGGGTCTTTGTTCCAAGGCTGGTGCCCTGACCCTCTGTGCCCAGGGCCTTCTGAGACTCTCTTGTTTGAGGAGCAGAGTGTGAAATCAGGTTGGGGAGGAGAACAAAGAAGCCTCAGGAAGAAGCGTCGCCAACATGGCACTTCTCAAGCGGGTGGGATTCTCATCCCCCGGTTCATGGATCTCCTTGTCTTCTGGGATTTTGTAACTCGTGGGGGCTGAGCAACTCTATTGCCCTGGAACAGAACAAGCGATGACTGTGACTCTCTCCCAGTCCACACCCGCACACGGCGTCCTCCGCCTCCTTCCCTTGCCCCCTCCTTCCCTCCTTGGTTCGCTGGAGCTGCTGTTACATGGGGCTCCTGCCTCAAGGCCTTTGCACGGGCTGTTCCCCCACCTGGAAAGCTCTTCCTGCAGAAACCTTCATGGCTTGTGCCCTCACCTTATTCCACCCTCTGTTCAGAGGTCACCTGCTCGGGCTGGCCCCTTCTGGGTCACCCTCTAAAATTCCTACCCCCATTGCTTCCTAGTCCCTTGCTCTGCTCAACTCTCTTCTCGCGGGCACCGATCCCTCTCCATGTATCACAATCGCCGTGTTACTCCCCACATGCGTCTGACTCATTCGTGACTTGTTGATGAGCTCACCCGTTGGAAGTAAGGACCACGGGGCAGGGTTCTGTTTGCTTTGGCCATGGCTCTGTCTCCAGATCCTGGGGCAGGATCTTGTACACAGCAAGCGCTTGGTAAGTACTTGTTGCACAAATGAGTGGGTTTCACAGGTGACTTTTGCAGAGGGAAAGTCCAGGTTCACCTGCTGTGACCCCTGAACTCCAGCCTGCTCTCAGAAGCAAACTCTCCGCATGCTGTCAAGTTCTGGCTGTGTGTATACGTGCGTGGGAGGGCCAGGCAGGCGTTTCCCCAGCAGTGGCAGGCAGGAGGAGCCTCTTCTTCAAGGCTCTGGGGCCTCCTCCTCTGAGTTTGGTGAGGACAGAAGGAGCCCTCTGTGCACCAAGCTGACCGCACACTGCCACTCACTGGACCCTTCCGGAGATCCCAGCAGGCGGCCAGAGGGGAGACTGAGTCATAGAGAGGGTAAGACACCTGCCCAGGACCACCCTGTCAGAAACTGGAAGGTCCGGGGCTGGGCCCCAGGCCCGCCTTCCTGTCCACCTGCACTGGTCTTCAATGGGCCTGCTTTTCAGGGAGTCCTGCAGCCTGGATCCAAGCAGTGTGGTCTCTCCAGAGAGGTCTGGCTCCCAGTGGAAAGGGCACAGGCCTGCTCCACCCTACACGTGCGTGACTCCAAGCAGGGCAGCCTCTCTGGGCCTCCGTTTCCTCCGCTGTGAAATGAAGGCCTTGGCTGGGCTGACTTTCAGTTCCTGTTCGGTTCTGAGCATCCCAGGTTTCCCCATGCCAGAGACTTCCCCGAGAAGGAGGCAGTTTTTCAACAGGCTGAGTGTACCTGGCGCCCTGGGCCCGGAGCTGGAGGCTTTGAAAGCAAAAGAAGGACTCGCCCGCCTGCCTTTCTGCAGCCTGGCCACTGCAGGCTGCCTGGAGAGCTCCCAGCCATCAGCCCACGCCCAGCTGCAGGAACAGCTGAGTCACCCTGGCAGGGCCAGTCACCCTGAGATCCAAGCAGGCCTCAGCAGAGCCGAGTGACCACCTGGGCTGGTCCCATTCGGTGCTTGGCTCTCCGGAAGGGCACCTTGATGAGAAGCCACTAGGTCAGACAGGGCCGTTGGTCCCCAGAGCTGGGGAGAAACCAGAGTGGCTGTGCCGCAGGATGGAGAGAGACATAGGGGTCCTTTCGGGGGTCCCTCCTGGTTACCGGCACTTTAGGCTTAAGCAGAAAGTGTCGTGGGCCCTTGCTTCAAGAAAGTAGAAGGTGAATTTGGAGCATAATCAGGAGATCCAGGAACCAGGAGGATCAGAGATCCCACCCATAGGGCCAGGCATGGTGGCTCACGCCTGTAATCCCAGCACTTTGGGAGGCCGAGGTGGGTGGATCACTTGAGGTCAGGAGCTCAAGACCAGTCTGGACAACATGGTGAAACCCTGTCTCTACTAAAAATATAAAAATTAGCCAGGTGTGGTGGCAAGAACTTGTAATCCCAGCTATTCTGGAGGCTGAGGTGAGAGAATTGCTTGAACCCAGGAGATGGAGGTTGCAGTGAGCCAAGATTGTGCCATCGCACTCCAGCCTGGGTGACAGAGCACGACTCTGTTTCAAAGAAAAGAAAAGAAGAAAAGAGATCCCACCTGTGCACCCATTGAAGACCAGTGCATCATGGACATGGGGGCCCTAGATAGGCCTGGGGCCCAGTCCTTGGCCTGCGACCCCCTAACAGGGTGGCCCTGGGCAGCTGCCTTACCCTCTGTGCGTCAGAGGAGAGGTCATAACAGAAATGATGGCAATGCTGCCTGGCCAGTGAGCCCTGTGCCCTCCCGGCCATCCCTGTCTCTTGAACTCTCCCCGACACTGTCCTCAGGGCACCCCCTCCGCAGAAGGCCTCCCTCAGCCTCCCCTGCGTCACTGCGTCTGTGCTCCTGTCGCTGCCCACGCCCGTGCACCTGGGACCCTCTTTACCGTTCCCTCTTCACCAGCATGGCGGGTCCCTGAAAGCAGCCCCTGCTCTGTGCCCTGTTCTTTTCTCGGAGCCCGTGGTCGTGCCTGCACCCCAGCTGGGCTCAGCAGACATAACTGAGCACAGAACGTGTCCTGTGCGGGAAGTTTACTTTCGGCAATCTGACAGAGAAGTGTGTGACCTCCAAGCGCACACGGCCGGTAGAAGGCAGGGTTTGAACCGGCCTCGTCCTCCGGGAAGCTCAGAGCCAGATGCGCGTGAGGAGAGGCGTCTGTGTGTGCTTCTGTCTGTGGGACGGGGCGGCTACAGGCATGAGCTCCAGGGGCAGGGACCCTGAACTGGCCAATTCGGTGCTGTCGTTGTGGAACCAGAAGGTGAGAGCCCCTTGTCTCTCCTGCTTGGAGCTGATACCTCCTTCAGCCCCGGCTTAAGCAGCACTTCCTCTAGGAAGCCTTCCCTGGCCTTCCCCAGGCCAAGGGGTCCCCTTCCTCCTCTAGGCAACCCTAACATCTTGTACAAAATGCTACCAGTAAGTCCAGTGGGGAGGCTGTCGGCAGCCCAGCCCAGATTGGTACCTGGGTTTCCTGGTCGTGGACTAGGAGACCCTGGTGAATTTCACCCCTCTGAGCTCAAGCCTTGTTACCTGGCCAGTGGAGACAATAATACCCGCCCCGCCCTCCCCAATCTGATGATCACGCCCCTGCTACAAGGTCTCTGACAAAGGGTGGCCCAGCCTCGGCTTGCACACATCCAGTGGCTGGGGACCTCTTTGCTTCCCCAGGGTGACCGATGGTGAGCCGCACCTTCTGGTAGGTAGCTTCGATTCCAACCCCATCAGGAGGCTGAATCCCTTTGGGCCCCGAGAACTGGACAGCTCCACAAATGTGAACAATTCAGAGCGAGCTGTTTCCTACTGAACACTGAGAGAGCTTGCTTGTTTGGGAAGACAGATTCGAAGGCAGATTCTTCGTTGGTGGAGTAATTTCCTTGGCAGTTATCTGCCTTGAGCAGAAGTGGCTTTGGGACACCCTGACAGTGCTGCCAGCTTGTGAGCCCAGATAAATGTCAAGTCCACGCCCACGGTAGGCTATGACAAGACACCCTGGGTGGAGGAGGCGAGTTTAGAGGTGGCCACTGCGACACTGAAAACAATTTTCTTCCCCAAACTAGTGTGATCCTAGCCAGATGGCAGGAAGATGCCAGTAGGGGCGTTCAGAGAAAGTCTGACATGATCCTGGTTGGCTTCAGAAGCTGTTCTTAGAGTTTAGCAAATGAAGCCATTTTTCTTTCTTGCCTTTTTCTTTTCTTTTTTTACTCTGATGTCATTCTGTTTTTTCTCATAATTTTTTCACGTTAGAAACATCATATGTGTCTATTGTAGACAGCATGAAAAACTCAGTGCAATATAAAGAACAAAACAAAAATCATCTTCCATGAGTCACCCAGAAACAACTTCTCTATAATAACATTTCGATTAACTCTCTTTCTCATCAGTGGAGTTATACCTTTATTATTCATTTATTTATTTATTTATTTTTGAGACAGAGTCTTATTATTTTGCCCAGGCTGGAGTGCAGTGGTATAATCTATTCTCGCTGCAAACTCTGCCTCCCGGGTTCAAGTGATTCTCGTACCTTACCCTCCCGAGTAGCTGGGACTACAGGTATGTGCCACCACACCTGGCTAAATTTTATATTTTTAGTAGAGACGGGGTTTCACTATGTTGCCCAGGCTGGTCTCAAACTCCTGGCCTCAAGCAATCTGCCCACCTTGGCCTCCCAAAGTGCTGGGATTACAGGCTCGAGCCACCACGCCCGGCCAAATTATACTTTTAAAAAAAGAGTATCTAGGCAGTGAGAAAACAAAATGAAAAATGAAACAAAGAGCACATTCTAGCTCTCCTATCTACCGCACCTGAAGGAGAGAGCTGCCAATGAAACAGACAAGGTCCACCCTTTGGAGCTCACAGTCCAGAGGGGAGACGGAAAATAATCCTACAAGTGAACATTCAGATTGTTTCCAATTTTCCTCTGTTACAAACACTATTGCAGTGATTTTAGCAACTGTCTGAATACTCATGTGTTGATTGCATAAGAATAACTCTCTAAAAGTGGAACTTATGAGATGGGTATTTTGTATTCCATAAAAAAAATCTCTGTAAAGATCATCTTTATGCATATTTGTATGAAAATTGTATTCATGTTATCTGATAAATACCTCCTCTGCCTGCATTAGACTCTTTTCAATATAGATCTTCTGGATCAGAAGGGATTTTACAGGTTTTCTATCTAGGTAAACCCCTCATCCCTCTGCAGCAGCACAGCTTACATACCGCCCAGGATGGAGGGCTCATTCCTCCCCCAGAAAGTTCTTTCTATCTGCATGGTTCTGCCTCTGGGACATGTTCCTTTATATTGACATAAAACCAATCCTCCAGGGCTTCCACCAGTGACCCTGGTTCTTGAGCTTGTGCAGAGCAGACCCAGGCCTCATCCCCACGCCCACCCTGCTGGCCTGGAGGTCAGCTCCACATCCCCTCGAGGTCCCCCCTTTACACGCACTGCTTGCCTGGCTCTCACCCACTGCTGAATGCCAGTTCCTTTCTTGGGACTCCACTCCAGGACGGCCTCACCTTCCCCAGGGGGCCTTCCCTGACCACCCCTCCTCAGGGCGTCGTGGCCCTCTGCACCTGGCCTCTGTCCCTGCCTCCACAGAAGCCCATTTCATGGCCCGTCCCTCTCCGGGGCTGCACCTTGCCTCAGGGCCGTGTCTGCATACAGCAGGCACTGGATGAAAACCTGTTGCATGAATGAGCGGAGGACAGGATTCTGGTGTCTGCATTTCTGACAACTTCTGTGACCTATCAGGGTCACTACCCTCTACTGTAAAATGGACACACAATCAGCTTTCTGCGCTTGCTGGTCCACCCGTTCATTTACTCAACAAGAAATGCTCACTCAACAGGTCTCGTGAGCCCACACTGTCTCGCGAACTGAGGACACGGGGCAAGCAGGGCAGGACAGGTCCCGGCCTCAGGGTGCTCCAAGTATAATGGAAATGGGTAAGCAAGCATTAAGTCCATCAGTGAGGTCTAGGAAGGAGCTATGCGGGTGCTGGGCAGAGAATATCAGAGAGGCAGCTCAGAATGCGGCGGGAGCAGCTGCCCAGAGAAGTGGGTGTGTCAGCGGAGGGCGAGCTCCACGTGAAAATGCCAGGGGCAGGATTCCAGTCCCAGGGCACAGCCGGGGCAAAGTTCTGGAAAAATTGATCAGAGGCCATGGGACTGGCTTTGGCATATTCGTTAAATCAAGGTTCATTGAGCAGCGATGTGTCCCAGGCCTGGGGCTGGTGGGGCTTTCTGGGTACGCTGGAAGGGCTTAGAGGTGAATGGGGAAGATCAGATGATTAAATATATATATACATGTATGGCAAGGATTCCTGCCAAAAGGGAAACTCACTCTCTCTCCTGCCTGAGTCCCCTGGTCTCACTGATTAAGTAATAGATCTACTGAATCATTGCTTCATGGATTCATAGATTTATTTCTTAATTGGCCAGTTAGTTCATTCATTCATCTAACAAATTTTGATTGTGGCTTCCTCTGAGCCAGGCACTGTGCGGGGTCTGGGGAATGGACGTGAACAAGGCGGATTCCTCTTTGATCCAGGGAAACGTTCCCTCTAGAGGGGCAAGACAAGGATGAATACACAGAGGAACTCCCACAGGAGCGACAAGACCTTAGAGACAGGAAACAAAACCTAAGCTTAGAGATGGAGGAGACGGGAGGAGGAAGGGAAGAGGGGGAGGGGC
>PVKP010047629.1:0-14923 GCA_004027715.1 Plecturocebus donacophilus | reverse complement strand
GTGCCTGAGGGGCGAGGTGGCAACATTCACACCTGGAAGCAGAACCCAGCTTAACCAAGGCCCAAGCTTTGGGAACTGGTGAGCAGAGCAGAGCAAATTCTGAAGATGAGTCAGAGGCTGTGTGATCCTATTCTGTGCCCCAGTGAACTCGCCATCTTACAGGCCCCAACCACAACAGCTGGCCCCCAGGGTGGCTGAATAAGTCAGGAGTGCATTCAGCCACAAGTCACAGAAATCCACTTGGCAGAGATTTCAAGCTGCAGACAGTGGCCGTCCTTGACAAGAAGGTCGGAGGTTAGCACTGCAGCGCTTTGCATCAAGGATCCAAGTTCTGGCTGTGCAGTGGCTCATGCCTGTAATCCCAGCACTTTGGAAGGTGGAGGCAAGAGGCTCACGTAAGCCCAGGAGTTCAAGACCAGCCTGGGCTACATAGCAAGATCCTATTCCAACAAAAATAAAAATTTTTGAAAAAGCATCCAGGTTCCTCCTGTCTTCTCGCTCCGCTACCCTTGGGTATTTGCTTTGCATCTCCAGCCTGTGCATTCATGGCTGCAAAGTGGCTGCTACATCCTTGGTCATGCCAACAGAGACAGAAGTGTGTGGGCCAGTGCCATAGCTCACGCCTGTAATCCCAGCACTTTGGGAGGCCGAGGAGGGTGGATCACAAGGTCAGAAGTTCAAGACCAACCTGGCCAATATGGTGAAACCCTGTCTTTACTAAAAATACAAAGAAATTAGCTGGGTGTGGTGGCATATACCTGTAGTCCCAGCTGCTCAGGAGGCTGAGGCAGGAGAATTGCTTGAATCCAGAGGCGGAGCTCGAAGTGAGCCAAGACCACGCCACAAAAGAAAAAAAAAAAGAAGCATCTATCCTTTGCATTGGCCAGAGGTGGATCACATGGTCACTTTTTTTATTTTGAGACGGAGACTCCCTCTATCACCCAGGCTGGAGGGCAGTGGTTCAATCTCGGCTCACTGCAACCTCTGCCTCTTGAGTTCAAGCTTTTATATGTAAAGTTTTGGTGCCACAAAAGAAGTGGCACTCATATAAATTTCCTCAGCAAGGGAATTTACTTCTATAGAAGGGTGCGTCTCACAGATGGAGCAATGGCAAGCGTGTACGTGGACAAGGGAGGGAAGAGGTTCTTACTCCTGACGCAGTTTGCCCCACCTACTATGTCGTTCCCCTATTGACTAGCGTTGGACCGCATGGTCTAAACTAATTCTGACTGGCTATTTTAAAGAGAGCAGGGGTACAAGCCAGAATGGCGGGGTGGGTAGTTTGTCAGGAAGAACAGTTCAGGACAGGTCAGAGCAGGTAACCAGGGGTCAAAGCAGGTGACCAGATCAGGTTACCGGAGCAGGTGACCTGGAGATGAGTCAGGACGGAGCAGGTGACCAGGGGAACAGACGTGAACGACTGACTAGAACTGGTGGAAAAGGTTATTGAAACTACAAAAAAGTGAAACTTTAAAATGGAGAGCTGAGCATACTGACATACTGATTCTTCAAAGAGAAACTTGGAGTTCACTATTTCTAACAAAGCGATTAAGCTGCCTCAGCCTCCTGAGCAGCTGGGACTACAGGTGTGTGCCACCACATCCAGCTGTTTAACAATTTTTAATAGAGAAGGGGTTTCACCATGTTGGTAAGGCTAGTCTCAAACTCCTGACCTCAAATGATCTGCCCACCTCAGCCTCCCAAAGCAGTGGGATTACAGGTGTGAACCACTGTGTCCAGGCCACATGGCCACTTCTAACTATAAGAGAAGCTGAGATACTAATGTCTGGAAAGTGATTGCCACAATGGGCCAGAACCCTCCTTCCTTGGCCCCTGGAGCTGGGCACATGTGCTTCCTCTCTTCTTGGTGGCTCTCATCACAGTTGCAACCTGCTCTTTATGTGAATCTGTGGTTGCTGGGTGTTTGTCTCCCATGGACTAGGAGCCCCTTTAGGGCAGGACCAGTGTGTACATTCTCCTCCATGTTCCTAGTCCTGGATCTGGCACACAGAAGGTACTCAAATCACAGATTAACTGAATAAATGAAGAAGTGAATGATCTAAATGATCTCAGCTGGGTGCAGTGGCTCACACCTGTAATCCCAGAACTTTGGGAGGCCAAGGTGGGAGGATCACTTGAGGTCAGGAGTTAGAGACCAGACTGGCCAACATGATGAAACCCTATCTCTACTAAAAACATAAAAATCAGCCCGGCGTGGTGGCTCAAGCCTGTAATCCTAGCACTTTGGGAGGCTGAGGTGGGTGGATAACCTGAGGTCAGGAGTTCAAGACCAGCCTGGCCATCATGGTGAAACCCCATCTTAAAAAGAATTTTAAAAAAGGGAAAAAAAGTGTGTATATATATAGAAATCAGCTGGGCATGGTGCTAGGCACCTGTAATCCCAACTACTCGGGAGGTTGAGAAACAAGGATCACTTGGATCCAGGAGGTGGAGGTTGCAGCAAGCTGAGATTTTGCCACGGCACTCCAGCTTGGCAACAGAGTAAAACTGTGTCTCAAGAAAATGAAATAAATTAAAGAAGTCCCCTTCCATTTTGGGCTGAAGTCTCTTTGAGCTCTAACACCCTACAGCCTGTTGGCCAGGCTAAAAACACTCTTTATGGAGTGCCTATCATGCACACTAAGAAATGTATGTGCCGGGTACACTGGCTCATGCCTGTAGTCCCAGCGACTTGGGACAATGGCATGAGGCCAGGAGTTTAAGACCAGCCTGGGCAACACCTTCACAAAACAGTTTAAAAACTAGCTGGGAGTTAGGTGTGGTGGCTCATACCCATAACCCCAGTACTTTGGGATGCCATGGCGGGCAGATCATCTGAGGTCAGGAGTTTGAGACCAGCCTGGCTGATATGGTGAAAGCCCATCTCCATTAAAAATACAAAAATTAGTCCAGGCACAGTGGCACACACCTGTAAACCCAGTACTTTGTGAGGCTGAGGTGGGTGGATCACAAGGTCAAGAGATCAACACCATCCTGGCCAACGTGGCAAAACCCCGTCTCTACTAGAAATACAAAAGTTAGCTTGGAGTGGTGGTGTGAGCCTCTAATCCCAGCTACTCAGGAGGCTGAGGAGAGAGAATCACTTGAACCTGGGAGATGGAGTTTGCAGTGAGCCAAGATTGTGCCACTACACTCGAGCCTGGCGATGGAGTGAGACTCCATCTAAAAAAAAAAAAATTAGCCAGGCGTGGTGGTGGGCACCAGTAATCCCAGCTGCTTGGGAGTCTGAGGCAGGAGAATTGCTTGGACCCAGGAGACAGAGATTGCAATGAGCTGAGATTATGCCACTGCACTCCAGCCTGGGCAATAGAATGAGACTCCATCTAAAAATAAAAAAAGAAAAACTAGCTGGGCATGGTGGTGCATGCCTATAATCCCAGCTACCTGGGAGGCTGAGACAGGAAGAGCGCTTGAGCCCACATGTTCGAGGCTGCAGTAAGCTAGATCATGCCTCAGCAGTTCAGCCTGGGTAAGAGAGCCTGTCTCAAAAACAAAAACAAAACTTTACCCACAGTCATCTTCCATGGTGTGGTGGCCTTTGAATCCTGACAGGCCTGGGTTCCACTGCTGCTCAAAATACACCAGCCTGTTAACAACACTCTATGCTAGTTGCATAGCAGGGGTGTTGTGTGCATGGTGTCTGGTTGCCCAGGCTTGCGTTTTTCCTGCTGGCTGTGTGATAACAAGCAAGTTACTTAGCCTCTCTGTGCCTTATCTGTAACACAGGGATAATAACAGTACTAAACTCACAGGACCCTTGTGAGGATTAAGTGAGATAAGGCCTTGAAGAGCTTAGCTCAGGCAGGCACAAAACAAGTTCTCAAAAGTGGCATACATTTTTTTTATCTGGCCCATGCCTGTCATCCCAGCACTTCGGGAGAGAATCTTGCTCTGTCGCCCAGGCTGGACATGCCTGTAAATCCAGGAGGCCGGAGGTCTCGTGATCTCAACTCACTGCGACCTCTGCCTCCTGGGTTGAAGCAATTATCATGCCTCAGCCTCCCGAGTAGCTGAGATTACAGGCACATGCCACCACTCTCAGCTAATTTTTGTATTTTTAATAGAGAGGAGGTTTCACTGTGTTGGCCAGACTAGTCTCAAACCCCTGAGCTCAAGCCATAGGCCCACCGTGGCCTCCCAAAATGCTGGGATTATAGGCGTGAGCCACCACACCCAGCCAACATGTTTGATGCTAATCAATCACTTATATATTAAATAAAGTGTCTACACAGAAACACATAAAACCAGGTTAGGTATTGATCAGTTGATCAAAGTGTGACCAGAGGCTTGTAGGAATGTAACCTGTATTTCCCCGAGGAGCAGTGGTTCCAGATTTGCCAATTCAGTGTTTGCAGAGACGTTATCACAAATAAGAATCCACTATGTGTACGTGCATGTCATCCACCATTCCTATTACACAGGTGAGAAGCAGGCTTGAAGGAGTCCCATCACTTTCCAAGGTCACAAGACTAGCCATCCTCTGACACAGAACTTGAGCCTGAATCTGAGAATGATAGCTCTGCAGCTTCTGCCCCAGAGTCCAGGCATCTGGAAGCAATGGTGGTGGGATTGGCACTAACGGCTCTGCCAGGCTGCCTGCCCCACTTGCCAAACACCCATGCGGCAGTCAGGAGCCTCATCCGTCCCCTGGCCTGGCCACTGAACGTACTGTGGAAGGCAGGGGCGTGGGCGGAGGGGCAGGCAGGCATGAGATGAGACTGCCTTATCTAAGACCATCTGCTAGAGATGCAGGGGCAGGAGACTCCAGCGGGTGGCCAGCCACCCTGCTGCTGATTGCAGAGGGTGACCCATGGTCAAGAGAGGCACAGAGAGGCTGTGTCTGAACCCCACCCTGCACCTGCTAGCTATGACCTCAAGCAAGTTCCTGGATGTCCCCGTCTCTGTTAACTTACCTGTGAGAGTTGTGCTACAGAGGCAGAGCCTCTTAGAAGGGCTGAGAGGCACACTTGAGACAGCTGATCTTGAACTCTGCTGGTTGAGCCGGCGCAGACATTTACTTGAGCCCATGAGCAATCTCTGTGAGAGACGTGGGCGTCATCCCCGTCCATTCACAGATGAGGAAGCCGGGGTTCAGCGCTGGTGCCCACAATAAGCCAGGCCCTCCCCAATGCCCTGCACCTCCCTCCTGGACTATTGTGTGTGCATGGGGTGGGGGTGACACAGTGGGGTACCTAGACCCCTGGAGGATAAGGAGGAAGACCAGAGGGGGCCCTGGTCTCTGTCACAACCCCCTCTATTGCCAGTTTCTCACTCAAATGAAGATACACAGGACTAGGCGCAGCCTTGGGTCTGTTCATTCTGCAAATTCTACCAACGTTCATCCATCACCCACCATGGACCAAGCACTAGGTTGAACCAAGGGACACATGGATACTGCCACCCCACGAGGTCACAGTACAACATGACCCAGAAAGAGCTACATGTAGGGCCTTGTGAGGCCAAATCCACACGCATCTTCAAGGAACACAGAGTACTGTAGCAGTTTCACCTGCAAAACCAGCACATTGCCTCAGAGGCCACAATCCATAGGGCCATCAAGGGTCCCAAAGTCACACATCAGAGGGCAAATGAGCGGAGCCAGGGTGTGGAGGAAGCCATCTTCTAGAAGAGCGTTCAGCAAATTATGGCCCATAGGCCAAATCTAGCTGCTCCTTGATTTTGTAAATAAAGTTTTATTGGCACACAGTCACACCCCTTATTTACATATTGCATATGGCTGCCTTCCGGCTACAACTGCAGCCTTAAGTGTTGCAATGGTCCACAAGGCTTAAAATATTTACAACGTGGCACTTTATGGAGAAAATGCTCACACCTGTTCTGGAAGATCAGTTGCATGAGGTTAGAACTTTGACAGTTTCGTGCTCTGCCATCTCCTGAGCACCCCTCACAGTGCCCAGCCCAGAGAAATGTTTATAAAATGATGGGAGGCTGCTTGGATCACATTCTAATTCTGTGACCATGAGCTAGTTAAGCACTTATTCAAAAATACATCTTCCAATCAAGTGGAAAAACATCCAGCCCCACCTCCAGCCCTTAACACCATGGAGAAGGAGGTGCAGCCCTGAACCCCTTTTTGGTCTCCTGGCCCCCGGGTAGCTCATCTCCTGCCCTGCCCTTGGTGTCCTGGGGCTGCCCTGCAAACCTAGCCAGGCCTGTGAATCATCGGGACTGACTCACTGTCTAAAAATACATATTGTCTCATGTTGGCGGGTGCTGCTTTGATCACTGTTTGCACTCAATCTAGTCTTTTTCTGTTCGACTTTGAGCTCTTTGTGGGCAAGGTCTGGGTTTTCGCCACTCTGAGTCCCCAGGGCCAGGTTTCTGCTGCAGCCTGGAGCTGGAAAGGAATCTGGGAGGAAGAGGTTTGGTGTTGGGGCCTGCGAACTCTGGAGCAGATTCTGCCCCGCCACTCATTTGCTGTGCAACGCTCAGCAAAGCACCCAACCTCTCTGGGACCTTCCCTATCTTTGAGATGGGGATCATAAGGCCCATCCTGCAAGGTGGTTTCCAGGGTGAAATTAGAAAGGAGGCCTGTTCCTATAGCCTGTGTGTCCTGGGAGGCACTGCTAATCGTCTGTGATCCTTTTCTGCCTGATTATGGGAAAGGGGAATGATTTGCTTACTGACCCCCAGCTGGGCTTTTCTCTGCCAGTGAAATTATTTGAAATTGTCCAAGGAAATCAGGAACCTGAGCCGACGCCGAGTCACGGAGCTTGGTGCCAAGCACTGGCGGAGCTCCGGTTACAGAAAACAAGTGGAAACCACAGGCCCTGAGCTGAACGTGGAACTAATTTGGGAGGCAATGAGAAAGTGCAGAACATAACGCAGAGTCTGGGAGGCAGGTCTGCCCCAAGCCAGGTTGCCATCCAGGTTGGGTAACTGGGGCCCCTTCAAACTTTCTAGATCCTGCTTCTGGAGAGGGGAGAGCAGGGAAATAATGGGGACCCACTTCAGAATCTCAGGATGGCTGTGCAGAGACTCAGAGCACTGGCCTGGGTTCAGAGCAACTACAATCACATCCTGACTTGCCCCTAGGTGCTGTGTGACCCGGGGCCGGTCGCTTCACCTCTCTGAGCCTCAGCTGCCACTTCTGTGAAATGTAGGATCTAGGGATGCCTCCCTCAGAGGGCTGCTTCAGAGAAGGCTACGTGTCATGCTTGGCACATAAGCAGCTCTCAGGAAATCAGACATGTTGGGACATGACATGGGGGATGGGAGTCAGCACTGGAGAAGCAAAGACCAGTAATGTCTCCCTCTCATTCATCTGCTCGTTCAGCAGATACTTATAGAACATGTAACCTGTGCCAGACTGGGGAACATGGGAGGGAACAAGACAGACCTAGCCCCACCTGAAACAAATAGTGTATATCTAATTGTAATCATCCTATAAGGATAAGAACAGGGTGCTTGGGGCAGGGCGCAGTGGCTCACTCTTGTAATGCCAGCATTTTGAGAGGCCGAGGTGGGTGGATCACCTGAGGTCGGAAGTTCGAGACCATCCTGACCAACATGGAGAAACCTTGTCTCTACTAAAAATACAAAAAATTAGCCAGGTGTGGTGGTGCATGTCTGTAATCCCAGCTCCTCAGGAGGCTGAGGCAGGAGAATCGCTTGAACCTGGGAGGCGGAGGTTGCAGTGAGCTGAGATCGTGCCATTGCACTCCAGCCTGGGCAACAAGAAGGAAACTCTATGTCAAAAAAAGAACAGGGTGCTTGGATAAAAAGTAACTGGTGTGGCCCAGGTGTGGTGGCTCACAGCTGTAATCCCAGCACTTTGGGAGGCCAAGGCAGGCGGATCTCCTGAGGTCAGAAGTTCAAGACCAGCCTGGCCATCATGACAAAACCCCATCTCTACTAAAAGATACAAAAATTAGCCAGGCATGGTGGTATGCACCTGTAGTCTCAGCTACCGGGGAGGCCGAAGTAGGAAGATCGCTTGAACCCGGGAGGTGGAGGTTGCAGTGAGCCGAGATAGCACCACTGCACTCCAGCCTGGGCAACAGAGTGAGACTCCATCTAAAAAAAAACAAAAACAAAAAAAGAAAAAGTAAAGACAATGCACCCAAAATCTGGATGGATGGAAGGATAGAGGGATGGATATGTGATCACAAAAATTTAGTAAAATGTTAATGAGTCGATGTTGCTGTTTCAAAATGTTTAAAATAAAATGTAGGGGGAAATTAACAAACCCAAGAAGAAACAGAGGTAGAAACAAATTCTTTAACAGCTCCCTTTTCCCACAGAACACTGTCCAGGTGCTTAGCCGGGCGGCCACCCCACGAATCCTTGCCTCACGCCCCAAACTCACTGAGTGTAGCCCTGGGCGCACCATCAAACCTCTCTGAGGTTCCAGCCTGGTCTCATAGGAAGCAAGAGGCCCTCATCAGGAGAGGCGAGGCGAGGCTGAGATGCACGCGGTAGCCACAACGGGAAATGCTGCCTGTTGTTTCCAGAGCAGCAAGGCCACCTCAGCAGCGCCCAGAGCTTGGGGAAGACCTGGTCAGCCAGCCTTTACTGGGGCCTGGGAGACAGCCCACTAACACAAACTCTTTTTTTGTTCGCTGGGGGATGTTCAGTCCCTTGCGTGATTCATTCACTGGTCCAAATACATATTTTCCGTGTGCCAGGCCCTGTACAGAACACTGCAGTGTGAAGTCTATCAGGTCTTTGCCTTTAAAGAACACCCCCAAAACAGACAGATCCAACCCAGGGAGACAAACACTCCGAGGGAGCCAAGCCCAGCAAAGCACACACCCTGCGCACTCCAGCCTGAATAGAAACCAAGCTCCACGGCCAGGCCTCAGATGGACGCCTGCCTCGGAGGCTGAAACCTCAGCACAGGAAGGATGCTCACATTGGGATGTCCAGGCCCCTCCCCAGCTCAGTGGCCCCTGCCCCTCCTCAATGAGCTAACTCAAGTCCTTGGCCCTTTGGGGACAGAAGCCTCCCAGTGAGTCTGCTGCAGTCACAACAAAAGGTAATGGGAGCTGGATGCGGTGTTTCACAACTGTAATCCCAGCACTCTGGGAGGCTGAGGCGGGCGGATCACTTGAGTTCAGGAGTTCGAGACCAGCCTGCCCAACATAGTGAAACCCCCATCTCTACTAAAAATACAAAAATAACCTGGCAGTGGTGACACACACCTGTAATCCCAGACACTCAGGAGGCAGGGGCAGGAGAATTGCTGGAACTTGGGAGGCAGAGGGTGCAGTGAGCTGTGATTGCACCACTGCACTCCAGCCTGGGTAAAAGAGTGAGACTCCATCTCAAAAAAACCAACGGGGTGGTGGTGTCCACTCTGGAAGAGCTGGGGAGGCAAAGGGAATAGGAATCATCTACTCTCCTGCCAGCCAGTCTGAGGCTGCGATCCAACACAGAGGACCCTCATCGAGGCAGCTTAAAGGGGCCCACCCAGCTTAGAGATCACATTCTCCGCTTGGGCCAGAATGAAACCTGCACTCTCTGCAAGTGAGGCATGGGCCCAGAAATTATGCTCAGGTTCTCCTTCCAGCTTCACAACAGCTTCAGGAGGCAGATGCTGTCATGACCCCCACTTTGTAGGCAGGGAAATTAAAGTTCAGAAAAGTCACATAACTTGTCCAACGTCACAAAGAGTCAGTCTGTGGCCACTGCCTTTACTTAAACAAGAGCAACAACAATCAGGACAGCTGGAATCACTTTACGTGCATTATCTCATTTAAGCCTCTCAATGACCCGAAGTAGGAAAACTTCTTGTTTCCCTTTTGCAGAGCAGGAAACACAAGTTCAGAGAGACCCGATAACTTGCCTGAAACTGAACGGGTAGATGGTAGAGCCAGCCTTCGACAAACAACAATAAGAACAGCAGCTATGTTCGTTCTGCATTGCTACTCCAACAAGCTTCCACAAACCTAGTGACTTAAAAGAAGATACATTTATTCTCTTACCGTTCTGGAGGTCTGACATCTAAAATCAGGGTGTCAGCAGAGCTTGGTTCCTCCAGGGGGTTCTAAGGGAGAATCCAAGTCCTTGTCTTTTCCAGATTCTAGAGGCCGCTGCAAAGCAGGTGCCTGCACCTTCAAAGCACGTATTCCAACCTCAGCTTCCAGCCTCACGCCTCACATTTCTTCTCTGTCCCGCCCACCGCCTCTTATAAGGACCCTTGTGGGCCGGGTGGTGACTCATGCCTGTAATCCCAGCACTTTGGGAGGCTGAGACCACCTGAGGTCAGGAGTTCCAGACCAGCCTGGGCAACATGGTGAAATCCCATATCTACTAAAAATACGAAAATTAGCCGGGCGCGGTGGCGCATACCCGTAATTCCAGCTACTTGGGAGGCTGAGGCAGGAGAATCGCTTGATCCCGGGAGGCAGAGGTTGCAGTGAGCCGAGATCGAGCCTGCACTCCAGCCTGGGCAACAGAGCGAGACTCTGTCTCATAAAAAAGAATCCTTGTGATTACATCATTGGGCGCCACAGGGATAACCCAGGTGAATTCCCTTATCTCAGGAGCCTTAAATTGATCACACCTGAGAAGCCCCTTTTACCATGTAAATGAGCACATTCACAGGTTCTGAGGATTAGGAGTTGAACCTCTTTGGGGGACCATGAGTCTATTTACCACATTAGCTAATATTCATGGAGCTCTTGCTAAGTGTCAGGGCCTGCATGAGCATTTTGCATCATTTTACGCATCTCACAGTTTTTAAAATTTTTTATTTACATAACTGTATGGGGTACAAATACAATTTCATTACATGCACAGACTGTGAAATGGTCAAGCCAGGGCTTTTAGGATCTCCATCATCCCAATAACATACATTGTACTCATTACGTGATTTTTTTTTGTTGTTGTTGTTGTTTTATAAACAGGTTCTCACTTTGTCACCCAGCATGAAGTACAATGATGCAATCATGGCTCACTGCAGCCTCTATTGCCCAGGTTCAAACGATCCTCCCACCTCAGCTCCTCAGTAGCTGGGATTACAGGTGCATGCCACCATGACCAGTTAACTTTTTGCATTTTATGTAGAGATGGGGACTTGCCAGGTTGCCCAGGCTGCTCTTGAACTCCTGGGCTCAAGTGATCCTCCTGCTTCAGCCACCCAAAGTGCTACGTTTACAGGTGTGAGCCACCTTGCCAGGCAGCATTAAATTATTTCTCATCATCCACCTCTGTGAATGGTGAGAATTCACATTCGCCCTTCCGAATCTCCATGGTTTATTATTCCACTCTCTGCAGCCATATGTACACATTTTTTAGCACCCACTTGGGAGTGAGAACATGCAATGTTTGTCTTTCTGTGTCTGCCTTGTTTCACTTAAGATAATGATCTCCAGTTCCATGCTTGTTGCTACAAAAACATCTCACACTTTAATGTACACACAGATCACCTGGGGGTCTTGCTAAACTACAGATTCTAGTTCAGTTGGTCTGGATTTTTAACAAATGTCCAGGTGATATTGAGCTATTGGTCCAGAGATTTGATTTGATTTGATTTGATTTATTTTATATTTTTGAGACGGAGTTGCGCTCTCGTTGCCCAGGCTAGAGTGCAGTGATGCGATCTCTGCTTACTGCAACCTCTGCCTCCCAGGTTCAAGTGATTCTCCTGCCTCAGCCTCCCAAGTAGTTGGGAGTACAGGAGCCCACAACCATGCCAGTTGGTTTTTGTATTTTTAGTAGATATGGAGTTTCCCCATGTTGGCCATGCTGGTCTTGAACTCCTGACCTCAGGTGATCCACACCTTGGCCTCCCAGAGTGCTGAGATTAAGGTGTGAGCTACTATGCCCGGCCCAGAGACCACATTTTAAATAGCAAGAATTTGGAACAGGGATTGACAGACTTTTTCTGTAAAGGTCTTGGTAGTAAACATTTTCAGCTTTGCAGACCATGTAGTCTCTGTCACAGCTACTCAATTCTGCCCATAAATCACAAAAGTTGTCAGACTATGCACAAACAAGTGGGCGGGGCTATGCTCCCAGGAAACCTTATTTACGACACTGAAATATGAATTTCATAGTTTGCACATGTCATGAAATGCTATTATTCTTCTGATTATTTTTCAACCTAAAAACACAAAAACCAGCCAGGCTCAGTGGCTCATGCCTGTAATCCTAGAACTTTGGGAGGCTGAGGCAGGAGAATCACAGGAGGCTAGGAGTTTGTGACCAGCCTGGGCAACATAGCAGAACCCCCAGATGGAGTCTGGTTCTGTCATCCAGACTGGAGTCCAGTGGCGCGATCTTGGCTCACTGCAACCTCCTACTCTCTAGTTCAAGCGATTTATTTTCCTGATTCAGCCCCCAGAGTAGCTGGGATTACAGGCACCTGCCACAATGACCGGCTAATTTTTGTATTTTTAGTAGAGACAGGGTTTCACGGTGTTGGGCAGGCTGGTCTTGAACTCCAGAGCTCAAATGATCCACTTGCCTTGGCCCCCCAAAGTGCTGAGATTAAAGGCATGAGCCACTGCACCCGGCCAAAAAAAAATTTTTTTTTCATAAAATAAAAATCAAAATGCAAAAATCATTCTCAGTTTATCATCCATGCAAAAACAGATGGTAAACGAGATCTGGCCTGTGAGCCACAGGGCGCCGACCCCTGCTCTACAATGTAAGTTCCAGGAGGGCATGTCTGTCTGTCTGACTTTGTTTCCTGAAGTATCACTTGCATCTAAAACAATGCCTGGCATCTAGTAGCTGCTCAAAAAATATTTGCTGAATGAAAGAGCAACTCCTCCTGTTTAATCCTTCCAACTGCTTTACCAAGGGGTTACGGATATGACTATTGTGTTACAGAGGAAGACATGATTATCGACGGGAAAACAGGCAAAGAAATGGCGTGTTCCAGCCTGTGCAGTGTGCCTCCTAGAAGAAGCAAAAGCACTGTGGTCCTCCTCAGCAGTTCGAGACCCTCCTCCCCAGCAGATTGCCCCGCCCCAGCAGCTCGAGGCCACGCCCCCAGGCAGCCTGGAGACCCTGCTCCTAGGAGGCTCAACGCCCAGTCCCCAGACAGCTCGAGGCCACGCCCTCAAACTGCTCGATGCTCTGACCCTGAAGCCTGAGACCCCGCTCCCAAGCAGCTAGAGGCCCCGCCCCCAAAGCATGAGGCCCCTCCCCCAGGCGGCTCGAGGCCCGTCCTCAGACAGCATGAGGCCCCGCCCCCAACAACCTGAGACCCCACCCCCAGGCGGCTCTAGGCCCCGCTGAACCAAGCGCCACAGAACTGGGTGCGTTCCCAGTACTGCAGGTCCGGGACACCTCACGCCAGCCACATCTCTGGCCAGGCCTCGAGGAGCTCTCAGTTGCAATGAAAAGCATTCTGTCCTGTGTGTGTTGGAAACAGCAAACAGCCCGGCCCAGCCAGCTTGGGCAACTAGGCCTCGCTCCACAAGGCGGGGTGTAGGTCAGGGGACGCTGGCCAGGATGTTTCCAAAGCCTGGCAGGTCAGGGCCTGGCACACACAGATCCCCTCGGGGGCCAGTCTGGTAACACAGACACGTGAAACCGGTGGAGCTGAAACCACAGGCACCTAATGGCTGCTACAGCCACAGGCAGTGGCACTGTCCAGTTTCAGGGCTTTTTAAAGCCCTCTGTGGCGGTGACAATGCATCAGAGAGACCCACATGGCTGAAAGCTTGTTGGTTTCACAGAGGGTGCCTCCCACTTCAAGGCCTTTGCCCATGTTGTCCTCTCGGCCTGGGATGCTCTTCCTGCAAAACCATTCTTAGTTCCTAATCCCTGCAAAAACACTGGGTGAACAAGATCTGGGGTGAGCTACATGTGCAGATCCCTGTTCCGCCCCATTAGCTAACTCCTTCTCTGACTTAAGTCTCAGAGAATTCTTCCCCAACACAGGCACCCTGCACCTTCCTGTCACAGGGCAATTTGTTTGCTTACTTGATCAGTGTCTGCCTACCCTGCTGTTCCTTTCCCAGGTCTCCAGTAACAAATTACCATAAAGCTTAAAACAACAGAATGTATTGTCTCACAGTTGTGGGGAACAGAAGTCCAAAACCAAGCTGTTAGCAGGGCTGGCTCTCTCTGGGGGTTCAAAGGGAGAGTCGGATCCATGCCTGTCCCCTGGCTGATGGTGGCCCCTTGGCTGGTGGCAGCATCGCTGCAATCACTGCCTTCCTCATCACACAGCGCTCTCCCTGTATGCATCTGTGTGCCAGGGTCCCTCTTCATTTAAGGGCCCCAGTCGTACCATATATAGGGCCCATCCTAATACAATATGACTTCATCTTATCTTGACAACATCTGCAAAGACTCCATTTCCAAATAAGGTCATATTTGCAGGTTCCAGGGGGATGTGAATTTTGGAAGGACGCTGTGCAACCTAGGAGAGCCCCCTCTCCTGGGGGTGTGTGGGTGCGGGGGGTCCGCTTGCACTGTGCCTGGAAGGTAGGGGCCCCCATTGCTGAAACCCTTCACTCACTTGCCACCAGTCTCCTGGCCTGATCTCTGCTGGGGTGAGAGGATGAATCTGAACAAGACAGGGAGAAGCGATGGGTCCAGGAGTGCACTGGCCAGGACTGGAGCTGGCAATGAGGGCACGGCGGGTACTTGATGTTTCCGTCTGCATGGCCTCCTTTCCTCCTCTGCTTGATGACAAGGTCTGGAGTTTCCTCTGAAGCTTTGCTCCTCTCCCACTCCTGGTTCTTGGGGTTTGTGTAGAGACGATGCCATTCCTAGGTCTGGTGATGACCGTGTATCCCAGGCCTGGCCAATCAAATAGTGCTTCTACCTGACACAGTGACTAGTTCAGGACTGGACAGATGACCCAGACATTGCCAATGGAGGCTCACTCTGTTGCCCAGGCTGGAGTTCAGTGGCGCCATCTCAGCTCACTGCAACCTCCGCCTCCCAGGTTCAAGTGATTCTCCTGCCTCAGCCT
>PVKP010047628.1:0-14923 GCA_004027715.1 Plecturocebus donacophilus | reverse complement strand
GGGCAGGGTCCTTCCGGATCGCCACAGGGTCTGCCTGGCATTCCCACCCATGAGACGAGAGCAGCTCGCCCCATCTAAACTCTCCAGGCCGGCCTGGATGGGGCTGCTGGCTCCGCCGTGAATGGAGAAGGCTGATTCCAGCGTCTCCCCGAAGATGCTTCTCAGAGCAAAGCGCAGGCGACCGCTATCTGTGCCTCATGCATATGTATTTGCGGATGTTAAAGAGGCCCATTGCAGAAATGCATATGTAGCAGCTTCCTACAATGTGTTTTATTGCCCATGCAGGGCCTTTTGTAATATCCTCTGGAAATTCATATTAAAGGAGATTTCAAACCTAAATGACTGACCCGGCAAGCCCTTATGGTCCCTGTCTGAAAGGAGGTTTTATTTAATAACAAAGTGTCTTATTTAAAGTTGCGCCTATGGATGAGACTGCCGGCGGAGGCACCAGCGTTTCCAGAATGCAACATTATATGTGTTATTGCTCGAATCAACCACGGGGCTCTGTCAGACCAATTTCCCTGTTATGTTCTGGTTGCTTAAAAACCCTTAGAAGATTCTCGTGTATTTTTTAGCAAAAGCATGTCTCAGATTTTTTGCTGTTTTGAAAAACTGAAAAGGTTGTATAAATCACATTCCAAAGCAGCCCTTCAAGAGTGAAGTAGAAAGCAGGCCCGTTTAGGTAGAAAGAACTTGGCTTAGCACAAGACTGACCGCTGGTGCCCACGGGCACCCAGGAGTTGGTGGTGAGGCCTGTAGAGACCCGGGACAGAGGGAGGTGGCGTGTCCACTTTGGAGTGGACTCCCCAGACAGCTCCTTGGGAGCATGTGCAGGACAGGGGAGGTCTGTGGATTTGCATCTCGTCTTGCAATAAAAATGGCTCAGTGGCCAGGCACATGGCTCACGCCTGTAATCCCAGCACTTTGGGAGGCCGAGATGTGCAGATTGCCTAAACTCAGCAGCTCGAGACTAGCCTGAGCAACATGCTGATACCTCATCTGTACTAAAATACGAAAAATTACCTGGGCATGGTGGTGCCCGCCTGTAGTCCCAGCTACTAGGGAGGCTGAGGCAGGAGAATCACTGGAACCTGGGAGGCAGAGGCTGCAGTGAGCCAAGATTGTACCATTGCACTCCAGCCTGCGCAACAGAGCAAGACTCTGTCTCAAAAACAAAAGGCTCAACATGGTGGTCATCCAATGCTCATATTGGGGAAATAAGGAAAAGAACGAACAGAGACAGCAGCCCTCCACAGCTCGACTCTGGCTGTGACCTCCCCTGTCTTGCCTCAGGTAACGAGATTTTCTTATCTGCCTGCTGACACACTTCATAACCGGGCCATCCCTGAAACCTGAAAGCTTTCCTTTAAAGTCTACAAATTCTACATGTGTCAGAAGGGCAGGGAAGAAGGAGGATGGAAGGAAGATATTATATGTAAATTTTTGGTACTGCAATAAAAGTAGCACTCAGATATAAATTTTCTCTCAGCAAGGCAACTTTACTTTCTGCAGCCAGGGTACACTCACCAGCAGTTTGTCAGGAGAGTACATCGAACAAAGAAGTCAGGGCCATTTATATCTAATGCAACCACCCTACTGGTGTGTCCTGATTCCATTGGCTGGAACTGGACCTCACAGTCTAAGCTACACCCATTGGCTAATCATTTAATATTTCCTAAACAATTAAAGGCAGAGGAGAAAAAAGGAAAAGGGGAAGTAACTTGAGGAATGCTTAGGGAGGCAAAACTGCTTCCAAATAAGGAAGAGGAATAAGCTGTGATCTGAGACCTATCTGGGTTTGTCTAGGCATGTCAGGGCAAATATCTAGGTTAAAGTATAATAACTAAGAACACTGGATAAATTTTTTTTATTATGACTAACAGCTACTCAGGAGTATTAGCAAAGGGTCTAGAGTATATTAACTTTTAAATAAGCTATTATTTATAAGGAACTAAGAGGAAAGCTTTGAAGAGGAACATTTATTTATTTTTATTTTCTACAGAAGAGTAGTGGGAAGTCAAAAAGAGTTTCTAAAGCAATTTCTAATACCCTATCCATGACACCCAGGCACCATGGACTCAACATGTCCCCTCAAGATGCTTATGTTGAAGCCCTGACCCCACATATGGCTGTATTGGAAGTAATAGAGTGACTAAGGTTAAATATGCTCATAAAGACAGAGCCTTGATTCAATGGGATCAGTGTCCTTCTAAGAAGAGACACCTCCCCTGCCCTGGTCCCTGAGCCCACACCAAGGAAAGGCCATGTAAAGACACAGTGTGACGGTAACTAGTCATGTGCAAGCCAAGAAGAGGGCCCGCTCCTGGGACTGAATCACTCAGCTCCTTGATCTTGGACTTCACAGCCTCCAGAACTATGACGAATGAATGTCTGTTGTTGAAGTCCGCAGCCTATGGTGATGGCAGATAGCGGCCCGAGCTGAACGGGTACACTGAAGCAAGCCCACAGCGCCCTGGTGCCTGCCTTGCTGGACCCTGAGTGAATGCCAGCCAGCACAGCAGCCCCCGTGGCCATGCTTGAGCTCAGGGAACACATCTGCCAGGACTCTGCAACATGCAGAAGCCCTCAGGAGAGACGAACGGTGGGAAGGGATGTTCTGGGTCCAGCCTAGCTTAAAGCATGCAAGTGTCTCTGCGTCTCCTTTCATCATCGGTTCACATTTTCTCCCTGCCTGGTTTAATACAAGAGGGAGCTTGCCTCCAGTAAATGCCCTTTCGTCCCCTGGAAGGAGAGTTGATTTAAGCCCAGTGAGTCAAAAAATCAACAAGGAAGAAAACGGAAGAGAAAGGGCACAAAGGCCAACAGGCCTTTCAGGTTTTACAGCTCCCGTAATTATGCAGGAAAGAGACACCCCCGCCTCAGGCCTCTGTCAGTCCTGAATAGTTAATAACGTCTCTGACCTACCCTCCGTGCTCCTTCAGCTCTGGCTTAAAAATGCAAAATATGTTCAATAAGAGTGACCTCCTTGACCTACTCGCTAGAGAGAAGTGAGGACAAAGTGATTGTAACAGCGATGGCACTGTCTTTACTTGTTCTAACTGCAGATCTTTGATCCTTTGTACACTCGGGGTTCTTTGATGAGAGTCCTCAAGATGATGGGGGCTGAACTCCACTGGGGCCCTACAGAGCCCACCAGGCAGGTGTTTCCAGAGCTCGGCCTGCAGGGGCACAACGGCTGGCATCTGTAAGACCATCTGAATACTGAGACCATGACACACAGTGCTGGGGACAGCTGACCATCTGAGCAAGGACTCCATGGTATAATTTAAAAGATGTCTGGTCTTTGTACCTGGTCCCTGACCCAGAGCTTCAAAAACCCTTAGAATACCCTAATGATAGGAGTATCTTTGCTATGCTAATGAGGTGAATCAGGGTGGGCTCTTAGATAGCTCCAGGAGGGGGCTGGTCACCAGAAAGACCAACCATGTGGCCTGAGGGTGGGGGTGGAGATTGAATTCAATCCCTTGTCCCTCGATTAATGATGCCTGCACAATGACAGCCCAGTTGAGCCTCTGGACACTGAGGCTCTGTGGAGCTTCCTGCCTCCACATTTCTGTACCAGGTGGGTGACACGCTGGGATTCCACAGGTCCAGAAACTCAGAGCTCCCTCCCAGACCTCACCCATGACTCTTCACTTTGCTGACCCTCTGTGCATCCTTTACAGTAAAACTGCGGAGCAGAGCTTTCCTGGATTCTGTGAGTCTTTCTAGCAGATTCTCAAACCAGGAGAAGGGTCTCAGAAGTCTCTGAATATATGCCAGTCGGTCAGGGATGGGGATGGCTTGGGGACTCCAGTTGGAGCTGGCATGTGACTGGGGCAGTCTGTGGAGGACCGAGTGCTTACCCTGGGGGCTCTGATGCTAACCCCGGGTGGCTGGCATCAGAATTGCATGGCAACGCACCCCACTGTGGTGGAAATAGAACAGAGGCCAAGAATGAAGGAAGGAAGACTGAGCTGTGGAAATAAAACCAGCCAAGGGGCTCCGCTTATCTCTGGGGCTGCAGCCATTCCATGTGGAGATTTGCACTCTGCAGAGAAGACTGCACCTCTTCCATTTTGTAAGCATCGTGGGTCATCGTGTTTCCCTATTGTCTGTGCTGTGTTGCTGAAAAGCAACAGGAAAGTCCTCAAACCACCACTGCGAAGACCCTGGAGAGCCAGCACGGCTGCCCAAGGCAGCTGCCAGGACAAAGAGAGACAGCCTCTGTGTGGGCCCCAGGGGCTCTCATGGAGCTGCACAGGCTGCTTCCTCTTTGGGGCTCAGGGTCTTGGTGACATTTATTCCTGTGGATTTCTGGAATCCAGCCGATGAGTTCTTGGCTGAGGATGTCGTACAGAATTTTAAAGAACAAAATCCATACACACAGTGCACAAGACAGGGTCGGAAGACACTTAGAGCCGGGTCTCACCCCTTGGTTGCCAAATCAGGGCATACCAGGGGGTCTTACACCTCACAATCACTTCATGGATGCATAGGGTGGTGGCGGAGGTTTTGACTTTTGGAGTCAACTTTGAATCCAGGCTCTGACCCTCAATCACTCGGTAAACTTGGGTGCCCTTCTTAACCTCTGTGAGCCCCGGTGTCTGCGTCATTGCAGTGAAGTGGGAAATAAGACGTCCCAGTGTGTCTGTTGTTTCAAGGACTGGGTGAGATGATACGGGACACTCTCTAGAGCCTGGCCTGACATAGAGTAAGCGCTCACTAAGGATGTTACTTATTCTGTGTTTGCGTTTAAATTGGGAAGACCAGATGGCCACCTAACTCTGAATCCCAGTGTTCAGTGACAGGGATTTTTGACTGAAATATGGAACCCACCAGGACAGAACAGAGTGCACGGAGGAAATGTCCCAGCTGATTCCCGCATGATTTCCTATTGCCAGCAGGAGCCGCTGAGGGCATCCATCAAGTTTATTCCCTTTCTGAATTTTCATGGGCACTCGCCACCACAGCACCAGACATTCAAGCTGCACGTGCTATTTACAGGTCCAATAAAGGCCAACAGAACTGGAGGTTGCCGAGACAGGGGCAGACATAACAGGCCTCCCCCGGAGGCTCCCTGCTCTCCCTCCTTTTCCGGGGCCATGGGCCAGTCGGCTTCTTCACTGACTTTGTCTCCTGTGGGATCCAGACTTTATTTCTTCCCTACTAGGCCCACTACCTGAGGATTCTCTGAAACATGGCGCAGGGTGTCCGGTGAAGGCATTCTGGCTGACGTTTTCATACTTGTGGGGAGGGAACCTCTAATTCTTTACTATGCCAATAAATCCTGTGTCCAATTTATCTTCCATCAGGCCAACATTAATATTAAAATCCTCCATGAATCATAAATCTGTCATATATCAAGAAAGGCAGTGCCAGGAAATTTTAAAAAGCCCTCATTAACAAAAGCGGAATTAGTCCTTTGAGGACCCTTCTCAATGGCCAAACAGACCATTTATAGTCTGATCACTGTCATAACAGGCCGCTCTGTGGCACTGGGTCAGCATGCTGAATCTAAATTGGCTGTTGCTGGGCTGGTAATCACCATCTGGGACACGTGGGGTGACTCGGAGGCCCAGAGTATGAATGCAAGGAGATGAGTTCCGAAGATTGTGCTAGAGTAGGCAAGAAGGCACCTGGATAAAACAGAAACTCGTGCCTGGATGACCCTGCAACCTTCCATCTCAAAGATTGGAGCCAAGCCCTGCTCTACATACCCAAGTTAGAGAGTGTCTGCCTCCAGGACGCTGCGGCCCCGTGGAACGCACATCCCTGACAGTGCGCCAGAAGAAAACCCACAAAACACCCAGAAGAAAGACGCATGCTGTGGCCCAAGAAGAAACCTGGTCTTTGGGATCTTCTCGAGAGCATGTCACCCTCTCTGAAGGTCTTCCATGATAGTAGATCATCATGTTGGTTTTACAGAAGTTATCCAAGCCAACAAGGCTAATTCTGGGGAGAGGAGAGACAGGTACCCTTGAGGGAGATGGCACCTGGCTTACCTGTGGGATTTCTAAGTGGATTCAAATCACAACTTCCAAATGGAGAGGACCAGCAACCTGCTCTTGGATGGCGGCATCCTAAGAATGGATTTGTGATCTGTTCTGAACGTAGACTCCTGCAAGTTCGGCAAACTCACTTGTATTGATTTAGGCAGGGAGATTTGTTCTAGCCTCCAAAGACGTAGGAAGTCCATTTCTCTCCATGATACTTCAAAACAAATAAATGTTTATAATGACATTTCAGCAAATGCATTTATATAAATGGAAAGAACTAAGCCACACATAGGTGTGGTCTGAATGTTTGTGTCCCCCACAGAATGCATATGTTGAAGTTCTAACTTCCAAGGTGATGGGATTAGCAGGTGGGGCTTTTGAGAGGTGATTAGGTCATAGTATGGAGGCTTCTTCATGAATGGGATTAGCGTCCTTATAAAAGAGACCCAAGAGACCTCTTTCATCCCCTCCACCATGGGAGCGTACAGAGAGAAGATGCTGTCCATGAACCAGGAAGTAGGCCCTCAGCAGACGCCAGATCTGCCGGCACCTTGACCTTGGACTTTCCAGTCTTCGGCACTGAGAAAGACATATTTCTGTTGTTTATAAACTGGGGTTTATGGTATTTTGATACAGCAGCCTGAACAGACATGATCATAAAATCCTGATAAAATCATCATTAACATTTGGGAAAGGCCATAAAAATTAATATAAAAATCATATATAGTTATAATAGAGATAAAAATTATAAGTGATTATGATAGCATTTGAGGAATACCCTTGTACATGTAAAGATCACGCACACATTGAAGAAGGTACCGGCACATGTATATCCCCCAAATGCTGTCATAACCCACAACATTTGATCCACTTTTACAAGATGTAATATAAAATGAATATCCATCCATGCTAACAAATACTCACTTTAAAACATGGATTTTTAACCTGGGATGCCTCAGTGAGTGCCCATGGTGATACAGATACACAACATGTGTACTCCATGAACTTGTGTATTCTGTGAAGGGGTGATTTGCAGCTATCATTAGAGGATAAAAGATCCTTATTGCTGAGACTTCTGGCCAGTGTAGCTAATGGATGTTGATATGGTTTGGCTGTGTCCCCATCCAAATCTCATCTTAAATTGTAGTTCATAATCCCTACATGTTGTAGGAGGGAGCTGATGGAAAGTAATTGAATCTTGGAGGCAGTTATCCTTATGGTGTTCCCATGGTAGTGAGTGAGTTCTCATGAGATCTGATGATTTTTATAAGGGGCGTTTCCCCCTTTTGCTGGGCACTTCTTCCTGCTGCCATGTGAAGATGTGTTTGCTTCCCCTTCTGCCATGATTGTAAGTTTCATGAGGCCTCCCCAGTCCTGCGGAACCATGAGCCCATTAAACCTCTTTCGTTTACACATTAACTAGTCTCAGGCTGGTCTTTATAGCAGCATGAGAATAGACTAATACAGATGTGATGTGGAAAGCTGTTTACTCACAGATTAAATAAAAGGAAGAAATTGCTGAACATCAGTCAAGTTCAAAAAGACAAAGGGAAAACTCATAGGTCAGAAAGGAAGAAGGTGCTCAACGGAAGCAAGGAGAGGAGGAGCTGATGTCTCACTCAGTCATGGGCCCTGGACCTAAGGACAAAGGGTTCCACATCCCCAGAGGAGCTGGGGAGCCCTTGTGCTGTGGGTGTGAGAGGGGATACCCATAGAAAGCCTGCAGCCTACATGTTCAGGAGTATAAACTGTGGATAGGAATAGTTTCTCCAGTGAGACATGAGAAACTCAAACATGGTCACCTGGGATGTGACATTACAGTCACACTTGGCTCTGGGGCAGGCACCCTAGGCTAAGAAATTAATAGAACTTTCTGTCTGTAATTGTGCAAGCAAGGTTTTGTTTTTATTTTTTTATTGTTGTTATTTTGTTTCATTTTTGCCTCATGTAACCAAAGACCCAGGCAGGCAGCCACAGTGGGATGGTGACCTCTGCCTGGGAGGATGAAGGATGCCCTGTGCAGACAGGCCCTCACTCACCATGGGCTGGATGGAGGTTGCCTAGCCAGTGCTGGCTGCACAGGGTCTGGGAAGGACCATTTTTATATGAGTTGATTGCCACCCAATCAAAACTAGGCTTCTACTAGTGAGGACAATAGCAGGGATGGATGCAGAAGGAGAAACCATAGAAGCGTCCTCCTTGGAAAGGAACGTGGAAGCCAAACCCAGCAGGTTCAATGATAGTAAGATTAGATCCGCAGGAGACAGAGATCATGAGAGGGGTGGAGGAGATTTTAAAATAATTAATTTAAAATTTTCAGGGGACTACAGAAGGGGCAGAGGACCAAAAGAGTGTACAAAAAGTATTAGCTGACAGTTTTGTCACGGACTAAATGGTACTTGCAGAAACAGATACTCATAGACAGGACTCCACTAACAGATTTAGTGAGTAGGAAGATGAGAGGACCTGGCCAAGAAGCAGACTAGAGAGGCAGTCTCAAATCCGCCAGGAGACAAAGAAGAAGAATGAGATGCTTCCACGTGTATCTAAAAGGCATTCCAGAAGGAGAAACACAAATCTATGAAGGAGAGGAAACACTAGAGGAAAAAAAAATGGCCACCAATTTTTCCAAAGTGAAGAGAATACTCAGACTCAAGAAACTCTTAAGAATCCCACACAAAATTAATAAAACAAACGCACATATGGGCACTTTATAGTAAAACGCTTGAACCTCATAGCATGAGAGAACATCATGAAACCCTTAGAACTGCACAAATGAAAATCTTAAACTCTACTCGAGGATAGAGATTAAGAAAATAAAAGATAAAAATCATAAGATGGAAGGTAGTCATCTCATTAGCACAAAATGACAGAATTCAAGAGAATAATCATAAATAATGAAATAAACAACCTTTCTTAATTAAAATACTGTGTTCAATTAAACTACCCTTCAGATAATTTTAGATGCAGACAGAGTTTACCATTGACTGTTCAGTAATTCTCTTTGAAAGAAATGTTAAAGGATACATTTCAACAAGTAGGAAATTAAACCCTAAAGAAAGACACAGGAACCAAGAAAACCTATGTAAATAAAGCTGTGAACACATCAGTAATGACTCTAAATAAACAATGATGTCTAAAAATATATATATGTTTAAAAATACTGAGAGATTTTAAAACAAAGTGATACTGAAATACTAGTCAACAAAAAGAGGAAGTTGGGAATGGAGAAAGTTTGGATTGCATCTTCTAACTTCTAGTAAGCTAGAAATGTTGTTTTCTATTACTAGGCTTGTTAATAGACATGTTAAAATTTAAATAAAGTAAACACTAAACACAAAATAAAAAGAAATAGAAAAGTAAGTAGAGACCAAACTCTAGAGATCAAAAGTGGTAGAAACCAAATAAAGAAAAATAGAGAAACCTATATCATCTAGGAGATTTGAAGGGAAATGAAGAAGAAATAAAATTCCCATTCAAAATCATTTTAATGGGTGTAGAGCCATTCATAAAATGTGTGTTAAATAGGTTTCAATTGTGTGTGTGTTTAATGAATCCTCTATTGTTAACAATTTGTTTCAAATGTGGCACACTCTCAGCCCTTGAAGTGATTCTAAGTTTGGAGAATGTTAGAAGCAATTATTTGTGGTCTGAGGCAACCAGATGCCATCCTTGATTAATCTCCTGTTGCCATTCTTTAGAAACCATGTTGGCCAACCCAATCAGGAACCCTAACCCAGGCCAGGGCTGCCCTGATTTCTACATTACCTCCTGTGGCTTGGTTCCTTGATGGGGGTATTGACTCAGCCTCTGATATTATAAACGAATGGAGGAATACTTGGTTTTATTAAGTACCTCTCAAATGCCAGCACTGTTCACATGTTTCCCTTTTAAACATCACAGCTAACCCACCAGTAGGAGTGCATACCTATTTTAAAGATGAGAAAACTGAGATTAAAAAGAACTTAAATTGTGCAGGATTACATATGATATGGTTTGACTGTGTCCCCACCCAAATCTCATCTTGAATAGTAACTCCCACAATTCCCACATGTCATGGGAGGAACCCATTGGGAGGTGAATGAATTATGGGGGAGGGTCTTTCCTGCACTGTTCTTCTGATATTGAATGAGTCTCACAAGATCTGATGGTTTTAAAAACATGAGTTTCCCTGCACAAGCTCTCTTTGCCTGTCGCCATCTATGTAAGACATGACTTGCCCTTTCCTGCCTTCTGCCATGATTGTGAGGCCTCTCCAGCCATGTGGAACTGTAAGTCCACTAAATCTCTTTTTCTTCCCAGTCTCAAGTATGTCTTTATCAACAGCATGAAAGCAAACTAATACAGTAAATTGGTACCAGTAGAAAGAGTGGGGTATTGCTGAAAAAATACCCCAAAATGTAGAAATGACTTTGGAACTGGGTAACAGGCAGAGGTTGGAATAATTTGGAGGGCTCAGAATATGACAGGAAAATATGGGAAACCTTGGAACTCCCTAAAGACTTGTTGAATAGCTTTGACCAAAATGCTGACAATTATATGGACAATAAAATCCAGGCTGAGAGGGTCTCAGATAGAGATAAGAAACTTGTTGGGAACTGGAGCAAAGGTGACTCTTGTTATGTTTTAGCAAAGAGACTGGTGGCATTTTGCCCTGCACTAGGAATTTGTGGAACTTTGAACTTGAGGGAGATGATTTAGGGTATTTGGTGGAAGAAATTTCTAAGCAGTAGTGCATTCAAGATGTGACCTGGGTGCTGTTAAAGGTATTCAGATTTAAAAGGGAAACAGCATAAAAGTTTGGAAAAGTTGCAGCCTAACAATGTGACAGAAAAGAAAACCACATTTTCAGAGGATAAAATGAAGCCAGTTGCAGAAATTCTCATAAGTAACAAAGAGCAGAATGTTAATCACCAAGACAATGGGGAAAATGTCAGAAACCACTGTGGTAGCCACTTCCATCACAGACCCAGAGGCCTAGGAGGAAAAAATGGTTTCATGGCCCAGGCCCAGGGTCCCTCTGCTGTGTGCAGTTTAGGGACTTGATGCCTTGCATCCCAGTTGTGACTAAAAGTCAGCCATGACTAAAAGGGGCCAAAGTACAGCTTGGGTCATGGCTTCAGAGGGTGCAAGCCCAAAGCCTTGGCAGTTTCCATGTGGTGTTTTTCCTGCAGGTGCACAGAAGTCAAGAAATGAGGTTTGGGGATCCCTGCCTAGATTTTAGAAGATGTATGGTAACTCCTGGATGTCCCACCAGATGTTTGCTATAGAGATGGGGCCCTCTTGGAGAACCTCTGCTAAGGCAGAGGGAACTGTGGAGTTGGAGCCCCCACAGAGTCCCTACTGGGGCACTGCCTAGAGGAGCTGTGGGAATAGAGCCACTACATTCCAGACTCCAGAATGGTAGATACACCATCAGATTGCACTGTGTGCCTGGAAAAGCCACAGAGACTCAACACCAGTCTGTGAAAGCAGCCAAGAGGGAGGCTGTACCCTGCGGAGCAATAGGGACAGAGGTGCCCAAGGCTGTGGGAGCCCATCTCTTGCATCAGTGTGACCCAGATAGGAGACAGGGAGCCAAAGCAGATAATTTTCAAGCTTTAAGATTTGACTGCCCCACTGGAGTTTAGACTTGCCTAAGGGCCTGTAGCTTCTTTGTTTTGGCCAATTTCTCCCATTTGGAATGACTGTATTACGCCTTTGACTGTACCCCCATTCTATCTAGAAGTAACTAATTCACTTTTGATTTTACAGGCTCATAGGTAGAAGGGACTTGCCTTGTCTCAGATGAGACATTAGACTGTGGACTTTTGAGTTAATGCCAAAACAAGTTAAGACTTTAGGGGACTGTTAAGAAGAGATGCTTGGTTTTGAAATGTGAGGACGTGAGATTTGGGAGGGGCCAGGGGTGGAATGATATGGGTTGGCTCTGTCCTCACTCAAATCTCATCTTGAATTATAACTCCCACAATTCCCATATGTCATGGGAGGAACCCAGTGTCTGGTGATTGAATTAGGGTGGCGTGTCTTTTCTGCACTGAGTCTCACAAGATCTGATGATGTTAAAAATGGGAGTTTCCCCACACAAGCTCTCTCTCTTTGCTGGCTGTCATCCATGTAACATGTGACTTGCTCCTCCTTGCCTTCCACCATCATTGTGAGGCCTCCCCAGCCATGTGGAACTGTAAGTCCACTAAACATCTTTCTCTTCCCAGTATCAGGAAGACTGTCTTTATCAGCAGTGCAAAATGGACTAATACAAAGGAGTTAGCAAGTACTGTACTATGTGCCAGGATTACTCTTAGGCTTTCTGACTCCTGTTCTGTTTCTTTTCTTTGCACCACAGTTAATTCACCATGTGAAATCCAGGTTGGCTGTTCTTTCAAAGGGACAATGGTGCCTGCTAAGATTCCATTGCAGGGAAACCCCAGCTTGATGGCAGGAGCAGGACTTGGTAGTGAAGGGAATTCACTCAGATTTCCACAAAGCCTCAGCTCCTGCTTTTCTGGAAATAACTGTCAGAGGCTAGCAGCGTTGACCCAGAACGTTCCCCTGGATGCCAAGGGATACAGAAGGAATGATATGAAACCAAGAGCTGCACAAGAAACAGTGCATCTGCTGAAATATGGGCCGGAGCAGAGGAGCCCATGTGGAACAGGGGCCTGGGGAGCCTGGGAGCAAACAGCCCCCTGAGCCTGCAGAGGTGTTCAGAGCTGGTGTTCGCAAAGTGCAAGCTTGCAGAGCGAGATTGCTGTTCTCACTGCTGTGAGGGAGGGGGCTCATTGCTTGGTAACATGCCACCTTCTGGAGGAGGAGAGTCACACCAGAGCTCAGTGACTAAGCCTGACCATGACATTTGGCATCTGCTGCCTGTGGGCAATCAGGGGATGGACCCTGGACCCTCCAAAGTGAGGCCTGTCTGTCCCATCAGTATCTCATCTGCACCCCTGCTCTTGTCTTTATCATTTCAAGGGGTCTTCATTTCAGACTGAAAAGAAATTCCATGAGAGGGAGCAGCTGTAACTTCTGGTTGCAGGAGGGATTGTCTCCCAGCTTCCTAGGACCCTACCTTGCTTCCAGCTTCCGCCCCATTCCCCAGTTCATCTCCTGCCACTCATGCTCCACAGCCAGGTCATTGGCTCAGCCTGGAGGCTCACACTCCTTCCTGCCAGTGTCTTCTGGGCACCTGAGGACTAGGATCTTGAGGCGCCTCTTCTGGGCTGGCACTGGGCCGGCCTTTCCTCTCCCTGTCCATGCAGGGTCCATGCATTTAACTCCCATTCCTTAAGCACCAGCCATCTGCCAGGCCCTGTTGATGGGCTCAGGGAACCTTGAAACAAAACTGCTGGAAACCCCTGTCCTCTTGAAGCTTACAAACCAGTGTGGGGAGACAGACAGTGAACAGTCCATACAAACAAGAGGGTCCTCCTACATGGGGGTGCAGTTAGGGGGTGAGCCCTGGGAGGCAGGAGTGAGGAGCATGAGTGACTGGGATGCTGGAGTCAGGGCTGCCTTATCTGTGCCTACGTGGTTGCTCTCCACTGAATTGTGTTTCCCTCAAATTCATATGCTGAAGCTCTAAACCCCAAAAGAGGCTGTATTTGGAGACAAGGTCTTCAGAGAGGCAATTGGGATTATTAGTGTGGATTCCAATCTATCTGGTGAAATGAGGACACAGACAGACACACACAGACAGACACACACAGACACACACACACACACACACACACACACACGAATGACAGTGGGAGATCACAGGGAGAGGACAGCATCTACAAGCTAAGAACGGAGGGCTCAGAAGAAACTGACTCTGCCCACACCTTGGTCTTGGACTTCCAGCCTGCAGAACCATGAGACAATCAATTCCAGGTGTTCAAGACGATCAGTCCATGGTGCTTTATTCTGGCAACCCAAGCTGACTAACGCAATGAATGGTCTTTGAAAGACAGCATCCAGCAAAGACTGGATGGAGGGGAGGGAGCTGGCTGGGGGCCATCTGTGGGGCCAGGGAGGTGACCTCTTCTGAGCAGGGTGGGGGACACTGGTGTGGTCAGAGTGCGTGTGCTCGAGGAACAGCGGAAGAGGCCAGGTTGGGCCTTGCGAGGTGTTTTGAGAACTTCTGGGCAGCCATAGAATCATGACCATACTGCTTTTATGTGCATTTTCTCTCCTACAGGAGTCCCTGAGTGTCTTGAGGATGGAAACAGGGCCTCATTCATCCTTACATGCCCAGAACCATTCATGGGCCCACAGAAGGCCAAGAAAAGGAGTGAGGGGTGGATGGATAGGGTCATCCCTCTGCAGTACACACATGCAGGAGGGGCTGGAGGTCCCCTAAGCCATGCTAACCATCTGGGCTCTAGGCCCAGCTCACTTCAGCTTTTCCATGAACTGGGAGCTGGCAGGCTCCCTAGAGAGACAGCTAGCCCTGGATAAATTGAAACCTAGGCCCCACTGAGGTATTCCCCCTCTCCCAAAGACTCCATGGATAGGGACGGGCCCCACTCCCCTTACAAGGCCCCACTCTGTGTGTGTTCCCACAGTGTGGACCTGGGACAAGCTGCAGCCCAGATACCTCCACTCACAACCCCTCTCCTAACGCCCTGGAGAGTTCTGCTCTTTGGTTTAGATTCCAATGCTGTAAAACTCTTTCTTTACATAATTATTGCAAACAGACAAACAGTTAAACATATCTGGAACCATTACTCGGATCCACATTTAACTCTGCCTGATAGATGTTGAAATGCACAGGTGTCGAGGTGAGAGGGGGACATCAAATATCGTATTTCTCTCCTGCCTGTTATAAACAATTTGAGAAATGATTAAAAAAAAGAGAGAGATGAAAGTCTCTGATAAAACAGACTTTAAAACAACAAAGAACACAAGAAACAAAGAGGGACATTACATGGTGGTGAAAGGATCAA
>PVKP010047627.1:0-14929 GCA_004027715.1 Plecturocebus donacophilus | reverse complement strand
CATTGCCCTCCAAGTCCTCGTATCCATAAAGTAATGTCTGTTAATTATTTTGGATAACGTATAGTTCCTCTCTCAGTTGCTACTTTCCCTTAGCTCGACTCCCCCAACCAGGGATCTGTGTCTGGGCTCAAGCTCACCGTATGGTGAGGCCCATTTCCCAGGGGCCTCACGCGGCAGCGATCCCCACAGATTCCCTCAAGCCTCTCCTATGGATGTGGCTGATTTTTACTCTAGATATTATCTCCATTCAATTAGCCACTTTAAAACAGGCCTCTTCATTCAAAGCTAAAATTACAGCCCCATAAAGAGCTAGTTTGGACTCTGTATGTCAGGAATTGGGTTGTTTTTCATGGTATTCATTGCTATGTTCAAATAAATGAACCTGAAAGATGTGACTTTTTCATCACTGCAAATGACACAGTAATAGAGATATTTAACTGGCAGCAACCAGAATAACAAATGTTCTTCTACACTGGCTGTTTAAAAATCTACTTTACAATACTTCTGGTTTACTTGTTTAGAATCTATTTTAATAATTTTGCACTGTAACGTGCTTCTGGTGTCTGCTCCTTTGTCAGGCCTAGGGCAATAGCTAATTGAGACAATGCATCACTAGTAAGGCATCGTCACTGAAGGGCACTGTGGGAGAGCTGCGTGAGATGCAGACACCTGTCAGAAAGGGGGCTAGATTTCAAACAAGGAACGTAGTGTTGCATCACAATGAGGTAAGTAAGTGTCCAGAAGGAACTTTTGCTGTACTGTGTTTTCCAAAGTGCTGAGTGATATTGTAGTTTTTTGTTCTTGTTGTTTGTTTGTTTGCCGGAATTTCTATGAATACATTCAAAATAAAATTTTTCTTGTTCTTTTTTTTTTTTGAGATGGAGTCTGGTTCTGTCACCCAGGCTGGAATGCAGTAGCATGATCTCAGCTTACTGCAACCTCTGCCTTCTGGGTTCAAGTGATTCTCCTACCTCAGCCTCTTAAATAGGTGGGATTACAGGCACCCACCACCATGCCCAGCTAACTTTTTGTATTTTTAGTAGAGAAGGGGTTTCACTGTGTTAGCCAGGATGGTCTCAAACTCCTGACCTTGTGATCCACCTGCCTCGGCCTCCCAAAGTGTTGGAATTACAGGTGTGAGCCACCTTGCCTGGTCAAAAAGTGTTTTTTTTTAATATTTAATTTTTAGGGGTTCATAGTAGGTGTATATATTTAGGGGATACATGAGATGTTATAATTCAGGAATGCAACGTGAAATAAGCACATCAAGGAGAATGGGGTATCCATCACCTCAAGTGTATATCCATTGAGTTACAAACAATCCAATTATACTCTTTAAGTTATTTTAACATGAACCATTAAGTTATTATTGACTATAGTCACCCTGTTGTGCTATGAAATAGTTGTTCTTATTTATTTTTTCTAATTACTTTTTTGGTACTCAAAATAAAATGTTTTTTAATGACTTCCTTCTCCATATACCTGTGACAGCAGTGTTTTATTTACAGTAATTAAAGTTTTTTTTGAGACAGAGTTTCACTCTTATTGCCCAGGCTGGAGTGCAATGGCATGATCTTGGCTCACTGCAACCTCTGCCTCCCGGGTTCAAGCAATTCTCCTGCCTCAGCCTCCCAAATATCTGGGAATACAGGTGCCCACGACCATGCATGACTATTCTTTTTTGTAATTTTAGTACAGAGAGGGTTTCACCATGTTGGCCAGGCTGGTCTCAAACTCTTGACCTCAAGTAATCTGTCCACCTCGGCCTCCGAAAGTGCTGGGATTACAGGTGTGAGCCACTGCACCTGGCCTCAAACTTATATTTGAAATTTAGAAAGATTGCCAACACCCTAGAGTTATGCATGTTCTCACAAATTGATTTTGTTAGTTCAAATTTCATACCACTTTTTCTGACTGATAGTTCTTACACCTTGACAGATGACTGAGTTCAATATGATCAGAATTGAACCATTTCAAAAAGCACAAGTGGTGACTACCAGTAACCAGATGATAACCAAGTTTGATCGCCCTCTTCTGCTCCTTCCCTCTGATGGAATTCTCATTTTCCCTGGCCTCCCCCATTGACGTTCATCCAGTGCCCTTGCTGCTGGATCAGCCTTCCTGGAGCCACATCCAGATTAGAAAGATGAAGGACTTCCAGCCTTTTGGGAGATGACAATATGTTATTAAAATCAACAAATTAATAGATTTACTTCCTTTGAGTATTTTGCAATGTTATGTGAGATATCAAGTCACTTTCCTGGTAGTTTCTCATTCAGTATTTCACTGTATTGCTTTAAAAAAAAATTGTCAGGCCTCAACCCTAACAGTCACTTTGAGATCTTGTTAAAAAGTTGGGTTTAGAGTCTGATACAGGCTTTGAGATGGCCCTGAAAACAGGTTTTTCATAGACTGTCTGGGCAACTTTCATGGGGCAGAAGTTTAGAAAGCGAGGAGCAATCTGCCAGGCATTGAGATACCACTAGATGGCGGGGCCATCCCTTGGAGCCCATTCTTCAATCTAGAAAGTGGTCAGAGAGGACAGCTGTGGAGCGGGGCAGAGTCCAATACACATGTTAAACGCATGTTAATAAGTGGATGGTGCAGATGAGCTGAGGTGTTGGGTCCTAGGGGGAGAGTGGGAAGGATTCCTGTCACTCCTCGTCCCCTTCTAGCTTCACTTGCAGTATTTGAAATGCCTGGAGGATTCTTAACTGAAACTCTATGCTAGTCAAATGTGCTGTACTATAGCACAACCACTTTAAAAGGTGGAAGTAGGCTCAATGAGAGCGCTAATATTTTTATGGGGCCAATGATTTGAATTGATAGACATATATGCCCTCCTACGTGATATAGGAGATAGAGTGCAAAAACCAAAACAGTGTTTTTTGCTACCTTCACTCACCACACACTACTCACATGCCCAGCAAGCAAGCAATTTCTCTGCAGATTCTGCAGTGCACACCAGCTGGGTGTCCTCTAATTCAACTCAATTCTGACAATAGCTATCTAGAGATAGTGTTAGATCCCACAGGGTAAGGGTTTAGTCCTATAAGACTGTCCCCCCACTTCAGAGGCCAGTTATAAGACTGAACTGCCAGAACTTCTGATCCACAGGCTACAAATTGGGGCTTCCAAGACTCCCCCCAGGGGTTTGATTAATTTGTTAGTGTGGCTCACAGAGCTCAGGGCAATGCTTTACTTACATTTACTGGTTTATTAATTACAGATATAATAAAGGATATAGATGAATACCCAGATGACAAGATACCCAGGGAGCTGTCTGGAACGGTCCCAGAACTGGAGCTCCTGTCTCTGTGGAGTTAGGGTGCACACACTCCCGGCATGTGGATGTATTTGCAAACCTGGAACTTCTCTGAACCCAGTCCTTTTGGTTTTATAGAAGCTTTAATTTGTAGGCATGCTTGATTGCATCATTGGCCATTGGTGATCAACTTGATTTTCAGCCCCTCCTCCCTTTCTGCTACTTATGGGCTGGAGCTGAAAATCCTAACCTTCTAATCCAGCCTTGGTTTTTAATGTGACCCACTCCCAACCTGAAGCAATTCAGGGGCCCTCAGCCACCAGTCACCTCATCAACATATAAAGGATTATATATGAATTATATAGCATATATAATTATATCTATAATTATATGCTATATTATATAGTTATCTATTAATATAATTAGCACATAATCCTTTGCATGCTAATATATTATTATGCTATATAATTAGGATGTACACTCTAAATACTCCTTAGATTTCAAGGATTTTAGTTTTATGCCAGGAAAAGATAAGGAAGACCAAATGTATATTGCACAAAATCACACCTTCTAAGTGTATGACACTTTCTAAGAAATTAGCAATCAGCAGATATTACAAATCAAATACAAAACAGATATGCCCATCCCAGAGGTTTTATTTTTTTGAAATGTGCATTTCCCCCTAAAACCAGGAAATGGCATAGTGGAGATGAGAGTTCAGATCTCCTGCTCTTCTCTTTAGTGGTTACTGAGGTCACTAAGCATCTCGGTGTGCCGCTAACATTTCCATAAAGGTAGGTGGGTAAGACCAAAGCTGTCTGTTTTTCTTTTGAAGCCACTTGAATTCTTTTTGGTGTCTGAATTTCTTAAAATTACAACCAAATTTGTGCTGCCTTTAAAACAGTCTCTTACTATTGGAATTATCACTGTGAATGAACATTACACTAACAGTGTAATATAATATGAAATAGTACTGTTTAGTCCTTAAAATTGGTTGGAAAGCAGTGATTTGAGGGGGCATTTAAATGTATTTTTTAAGTGCTTAGAATAACAATGTTACACATTTTTTTAAATAAGGAGAGTATATTTTCATTGTAAGTATCTGTTAATGATTGAAGTGTTCTGAGGAACTACTGAATTCATCATCTGTTTTTAGATGAAGCAAGGTCTAAACCCTCTTAACAGTTACTCAGTTGATAACCCTTGCTGGCAGCTGGAGGAAAGAGTGGATAAAAACTGCCACTGCCCATCTGGAGTTGGAGGTTATCAAAACTGATGATGTCTGGGAGAAGGCAGAAGATGTTACCATCTGCAAGCTTAGGATGCCTGAAGAAGTGGCAAGGAAAGGATCAGAGTCTTGCCACAGCCCAGAATTTATGGAAGTGTTTGAAAGACATTATCTCTCTTGAAGTCCAAGATATGCTGGAAGGTGAGCAGAAAAATACCTTAGTTATTTGTTTGGAATCAAATACCATTGGGAATAGCTACAGAACGAGTTTCTTGGTTATTTATAAGCTTGGGTTCAGAGAGTTAATGCAAATACAACAGCAAGCAAGGGGCTGCCATCCTCTTAGCAAGGACGGCATGTGCAGCTGAGTCAGAGGGAGGGTTGAAGCCCAGCCCCAATGCTGCCCTGGCTTTGGGAGTGTAAGCAAAGTCTCAGCCTAACTTGATGCCTCTCTGTTCCCATCTGTGAAACGGATGCAAGCCCCCCACGACCTGGGCTGTGGTGAGAATGCAAGGAGACTATGCGCATCAAGATCCACACAGGCCGTCTGGCTCAGTAAGGGAGCGGTCATGTCACTCTGGTACTTGAAACAGGGCTGGTAGCATCGAGCCTTCTTCTGGGCCTTCCATGGGGCCATGGGGACCACTGGGTGGTGCCAGCAATGTTCAACTGGCTAATAGGGGAAGGGAGAAAGCAGAGCCCACAGAGGGCTGGAGGGGGTTGTTCTTGGTCTTGATCCAGAAAACCTCAGCGTTCCTTGTCTTAGTTTTCGAGCACTTCTCTTTGAGTGTGTGTGTATATGAACATATCACATTGCTATAAGTGAGCTCAAATCAGTTCAAGACTTTGATTATTATATGTTGTTACCATGGTTAACCAATGCAGTGTTTTTCTAAGAATCCTCAGTAATTCAGAGACAGGTTTTATTTAAAATTCTATTCCGATTTTTTATTCCTTAGGACATGTAGAATTACATCAACACCCAAAAAGATTATATCAGAAGTTAAAGCATTATGATCTGTCTGCATGCTTTTCAGACCTGGTGAGCAAGCGTTCTGAACGCCCTGGCCCACTTCGCCTTGAGGATCACTGAGGTTTTCTGCTGTCTAGTCTTGTGATGCTGAGCATCAAGAGATTGGAAACAAATGCAATTCCCTCCCACCTGGCAATCTGGGATGCAGGCTTGAAGGTGAGCTCCTCATCCCACTGGAGAAGTTCAACTGGCCAAACGCTGCTTTTCTTGGACTTTCTATGGTGGGATCATTTATTTTTCAGGAGGAAGAATGCTACTCAGAGACAGCTTTCACAGAACCAAGGGAAAACTGTCATCTTTTCTTGAAAAACGCTTGCCTCAGGAAATAATGGGTCTCATTGGCGCTTGTTAATTGGTGAAATGTGTTTTTTTGGTCTGTGTAGATATCAGCGTCACGAGTGTGGTGATTAACATTCTGGATATATTTTACATTATTTTATCCATGGATTCGTAAATCACGGATGATGGGAAGAAAAGGAAATCTGCTTTTTGACACTGTTCTTCTTTGCATTATTGACTTGCAAGTCCTATTTCAAGAATCCTTTTCCTTGGTTGTCATTCCTTTGGCTCTTTGGCAACAGTGGATTTTGATCCCAGCTCTCTGGTTCCTGGGCCAAGGCTACATGAGTGTCAGCCAGGGTAAACTGTTCACTAGGTGTTCACACTGGTTCAGGACAACCTGCATTGTCCCCACAGCCCTTTCACCACAGGAATAATTATGGTTTTTCTCCCCTACAACGATGAGAAGGTGTGTTTTTATTTAAAACCAGGGAGATTCCTATTACCTGGTCATCTGTGCATTTCTCTTGATAAGGGATTTTTCTGCACACAATGGCTCTCATTTGGTCCTTTTGCTGTATTCCTTTAGGGGAAAATTTCCTCTTCTTGCTTTTTCATGAGAAAGCATACTTCTCTCTGTTCTCCAAAGAGAACACAGCAGCTGCTGAATTTTTAATGCATTCCTGAGAAAATGGTGGTTTCCAGCAGTCAGCCTAGCCCATGGCTCATTTTCTGCAAGTACAGAGTGAGACTCCGTCTCTCAAGAAAAAAGAAAGAGAGTCAAGGTCAGGGCCTGCCCTGGGGTCTTCCATCGGATGGCAGTGCATTACTTGCAGGTGAAAATTTTCCCAGAGCGCAGCTAAGTCTTGTCCTGCATGTAGGACTCCTGCGTATAGCTAATTATCAGCTCCACCTGGACTATTTTTAACCTGTCCCTACCCATCTCTTTAATTAGGATCCACGTGCTGGGGGCTCGAGAAAGTCTAAGCTTTTAGAAAGCTCTCCGGTGAGTCTCATCATCAACCAGGTTTGGCAGCCACAGATCTACAGCTTTCTGGCCCAAAGACACCTGGGGCACAGGCGGGGTCAGAGCCGCCCGTGACGCTGGTTGTGAACTGGCAAAGGCTCCCTCGAGTGGGGCCCCTGGAGCCCAGAGGACCAGGACCAAGGGGTCCCCGAATGCCTCAGGCTTCTGAGGAGAAGAAAGGAAGGCTGGAGAAAGCCCACGTGGAGGAACAGAGCTGCTCTACCTTCTGGACGTCCAGGGCCATCTTTGATACTGGGCCGCTGCAAGGTAGTCATATCAAGTTCCCTTAAAAAGCCTGTGACTGGGTGCAGTGGCTCACAACTGTAATCTCAGCATTTTGGGAGGCCAACGCGGGCGGATCACCTGAGGTCAGGTGTTTGAGACCGGCCTGGCCAACATGGTGAAACCCTATCTCTGCTAAAAATACAAAATTTAGGCGGGCACAATGGCGGGTGCCTTTAACCTCAGCTACTCTGGAGGCTGAGGCAGGAGAGTCACTTGAACCCACGAGGCAGAGGTTGCAGTGAGCTGAGATCACTCCATTACACTCTAGCCTGGGTGAGAGAGCTAGATTCCATCTCAAAAAAAAAAAAAAAAAGTGAGCCCTTTTACAGAAAACTATTAAGTAAACAATAGTACAGTGGTACCTGAGTGACTGGTGTGTGGGCACTTGCTTTTCCTTGATGTTCTAGAATACAGTGACTTCCTTCCAGAATGGAAGGGAGATAAAAGAGTAACTGTACAGTGGTTAAACCTGACAAACTGCCTCAGCCAGCCAGCCAGCCAAGGTTAACGTCAAGCGATACATCACGTTAATGGCACACCTGGGTAAGACACTGGCGGCCCTGGGGGACAAGGACTTAGAAGCTTCAAATTCCACAGCCACTCCTCTTCTCACTGTCCTCACCAGCCTTCGGGAGCCTGATGGGACCACAGGAGGTCTCTTGGAGGCCTGGAGAGGCATGTGAGGACTTGGCATTTTCCAAGGTATGACAGCCGAGGTTGGCGCTTGAGACCTCTGATCAGAGCTGGTAATGCCGCGTAACGAATTGTCACAAATTTAAAAAAACAAATGTATTGGCTGGTCGCAGTGGCTCATGCCTGTAATCCCAGCACTTTAGGAGACCAAGGCAGGCGGATCACCTGAGGTCGGGAGTTCGAGACCAGCCTGACCAACATGGAGAAATCCCATCTTTACTAAAAATACAAAAAATTAGCCGGGCATGGTGGTGCATGCCTGTAATCCCCACTACTTAGGAGGCTGAGGAGGGAGAATCACTTGAACCTAGGAGGCGGAGGTTGCAGTGAGCCGAGATCACAGCACTGCCCTTCAGCCTGGGTGACAAAGCAAGACTCCATCGCAAAAAAAAAAAAAAACAGCCTTGTTAAATTCTTCCCATGTGTTGATGCACTTGCTGTAATATTTATTCCTGCTATTATGAGTCACCTGCTCCCGGGGCTGCTCTGCCCATTGCGAGACCTCTTCTGTCTTCTTAAGTGTGAGATCGTGTTTTCCCTGCCTTTACCACATTCTCTGCCTCTCTGGCTGGTGTCACTGTCCTTGAAGGATAGTGAGCACATTGGCTTTGGGATCTTGGTCTCCCCAGTTTGCCAGCAGGCCCTGACTTGGCATGAGAAATAAATGTCAGCGGGAAAAATCTTTTTTTTTTTTTTTTTTTTTTTTGAGATGGAGTCTTGCTCTGTTGCCAGGCTAGAGTGCAGTGACACAATCCTGGCTCACTGCAACCCCCACCTCCCAGGTTCAAGCGATTCTCCTGCCTCAGCTTTCTGAGTATCTGGGACTATAGGCACATGCTACCACGCCCAGCTAATTTTTGTATTTTTTAGTACAGGTGGTGTTTTCACCATGTTGGCCAGGATGGTATTGATCTTTTGACCATGTGATCTGCCCGCCTCGGCCTCCCAAAGTGCTGGGATTACAGGTGTGAGTCACCGCACCTGGCGGTGATTTTAAAAAAATCTTTTTAAAGGTGCACGTATATAGTAAAATGCATATCCCAACACAGACATCATTGTGCTTGTTGATGAGTGTTTTAAGAAGCCTGAGGTAGGGAAGTTTGGTCAGTGGAAGTTACTTTCCATCTCCTTTCTCATAACATGGCACATGGAGGAGGAGATTCTGGCTTTAGCATTTCACTGTGAGCGTCCTGTTTATTCCATGGTCATGGGCCTTTGGTACCAAGTTTACTTGAAAATCTTGTGAAATTATTTATGCAGAAAGAAAGAATGAGGAATTTTTGGTAATGAAAAAGCAACTGGCCAGTTTGGCAAAAACAGCAACATGGGTGGTTTATAACTAATTGGAAAAACGTGTCTTCTCTCGGTTGACTTAATCCTTTTTGCAGTGCTGGGGGCCTTAAGTGTTCCCAGGAGGTTTAAGGAGCATAATCAGCTTCCAAAGTGGTCAGCACAGTGACAAAAAAGGACAGAGGGCTCTGCCTACCTCTTAGGGTCCTTCAGTCATGGCCAGCTCCGACTAGGGGAGTAAAGACCCTGTCTGTCCTCCGCCTTCCTGGCTATGGCAGGAGCATGGGGTTGGGAGAGCTGATCGTGGGCACTTGTTCTGACTGGAAACTTAGCCTTCGAAACAAGGTTCCAGAGGCAGAGTTTGAGACTCAAACAGGAGAAGCAGATGGCCGATGTTGTTGCTCTCAGAGCAGAGGGGTCCCAAACTGTTTGATTATAAGTGGAGTGTTGGGTCCTTATGTACTTTTACAAAGTTATTTTCAGAGACAAGAAGTCAGTGGTCCCCACCTTCTCTTCCTCATTGGAGTTCTCTGGAAAAGAGTGATCCCAGGGACAGATGATCTGATGGGGGCCACGGCCCTACCAGTGTCCTTAAGAGGGAAAGCTCTGTCAGCAGAGGGAAGCTCAGCCCCAGCTGATCACACAGGCTACACTAGGCCGGGATCTGCAGACACCAGCAGCCTGCCTTAAGGCTCCCAAGTCAGAGAGGCCCCGTTGGTCCCGGTCCTGGCTTTGCTAGCCAGTCTCAGTCCCTGGCTTCATCTCTCAGGGGTCCGACGCAATGTTGTTTGTGAGATGGAGTGAATGAATGGCATTGCTCCTACCCCTACCAAGGTGGCATCAAGATGAGATTCAATATGGGTAGCACCCTCCCCCGACCCCCATGGACCAAGAGGTGATACTATTAGAGTTATAGGGGTTTGTGGTTTCCCCTTACTGTTTCTACTTCTTCCTGAAACCCTGAAAGAGGCCTCGCAGGAAAGGAAGGGTCTTTCAGATGCCTGAGTGCAGCTGGGAACGGCTGTCCCCAGTTAGCCAGGCTGGTTGGAGCCCAAGGTGAGTTGTCTGGGTTGTGGCTTTGAACTGCCAGAGCCACTGAGGCACAGCTGGCCTGCTGCCAAGTGCTGCCAACCATCCTGCAAACGCCACCATTGCTCATGCCTGTGAGACGTCCCAGCATTGACCAAAAGGGTTGCCGGGTCTTGTCCTGCTCAGGAGAGGCAACTCTAGAGGGATCTATAGTCATACTGTAAGGACAGATCTGGGTCCTGTGCCTCCCAAGGACCCTGAACACAGAATCCCCATGACAGGACTCCAGCCCATGGGCATGGCCCCTCTTATTAGTATTAATTATGCACTTATGTGAAATGCACCCACTCTTGAAGAGGAGGACAGCCAGTGATTAAAAGAGTTGAGGGCAGGTACCAGGCTGTTTCAGGCTCCATTAGGAAAGAGCTGTGAGAGGGTTACTTTAGAGCAAGGGAAAGGTCTCCCTGTTGGAGGAGTTCTGTGTCTGGACAGCCCCTTACTTTAAACCCCAGCCTACTCCAGCCACCCAAGAACCTTCACTAAGTGGCTCTGAAGTAGGAACAGCTATTTAATTTGCAGGGAGCAGCACAAAATGAAAATCAATAATTTTCAAAAATTAAGATTCAAGTGGGCCGGGCACAGTGGCTCACGCCTATAATCCCAGCACTTTGGGACGCTGAGGCGGGCAGATCATGAGGTCAGGAGTTCAAGACCAGCCTGGCCAACATGGTGAAACCCTGTCTCTACTAAAAATACAAAAGTTAGCTGGGCATGGTGGTAGGTGCCTGTAATCCCAGCTATTCGGGAGGCTGAGGCAGGAAAATCACTTGAACCCAGAAGGTGGAGGTTGCAGTGAGCCAGGATTGCACCATTGCACTCCAGCCTGGGCAACAGTGTGAGATTATGTCTAAAAAAAAGAAAAAAGAAAAAGATTCAAGCAGTAGAGCATTCAAGCAAGTGTTAGGGACCCTTCTGAGCATGGGGCCCTGGCTGTGTAGTTTGTACACTGGCCCGTGTCTGGAGAGAGTGCAAGACAGGTAGCTGGCCTGCACCATGGGAGTGAACTGAGTCACTCTGCTCTTTGAGGGGGTTGATGGGGATCTTTTCTAGGCTGTTAGCCTGGGCAGGGCTGATGACATGAGCGAGGCTTGCCTTGGTCTGGGATGAATATGATACACTGGGACAAGTTGAAGGGAGGGGGATTGGAGTGAGGTGCTCCAGGGAGCATCATCTCTGCACAACAGGAAGTCCCTGAGCTTGGACACATGACTTAATCATCTATCACAGGGTTCAGAGTAAAACCCAGAAGGCCAGGCAGTGATGTGTTGAAACTGTCACTACCCAAGTTAGCATTTTCCAGTATCATTACAAAATGTTTTATAGATATGAGGTCTTGCTGTGTTGGCCAGGATGGTCTTGAACGCTTGGTCTCAAGTGATCCTCCCAAGGTGTGGGGATTACATTCATGAGCCACTGCACCTGGCCTCCAACAGTTTTCAAATTTTTGATATATCTGTGATTTAGGATTATACCTGTTTTGTTACTTCCATTAGAGAAAATTGACCTGGTGAGATGGCTCACACCTGTAATCCCAGCACTTTGGAAGGTTGAGGTGGGCGGATCACATGGTGTTTCTCCTGTGAGAGTTTGAGACCAGTTTGGACAACATGGTGAAACCCCGCCTGTACTAGAAAACACAAAAATTACCCAGGCATGGTGATGGGTGCCTGTAATCCCAGCTACTTAGGAGGCCGAGGCAGGAGAATCTCTTGAACCCATGAGATGGAGATTGTAGTGAGCTGAGATCGTGCCACTGCATGCCTGCCTGGGCCACAGAACAAGACTCTGCCTCAAAAAAAAAAAAAAAAAAAACCTTCCAAAGTAGATTTGTGTCACCGCCAGGTGACCTTACTAATCACTAATCATGGGTGTACAAGGAGTAACAAAATCAGGATGAAAGAATTTGTGCGTTGTTTTCCTTGCCTTTGACCTTCAGCCCCATGCATTCCTGCAAATGCTTTGCCCACAGCAAATCTCTGAACACCTTAACTTTTCTGTTTTAAGTGAGATTTCCAAGTGAATTCATGTTGTCTGGAAAAGGACTATCCCTTTACTGGAGAGCAGTTGGTATCTGAAGAGAACGAGATCAGGTTGCTAAGGACACCCTAGTTTGCAATATTTGGTTTATATAAATTATTGGTGAAAAAGAAAAATAAGTTTATTCTTTCTTCCAGATGGTAAACCGGAAGGGAAGCATGTTACCGGGTAAAGTGAGTCATGGGGCGTGGGAGATTCAGATGGAACAGGGTTCTGGGATGCCTCTCTTTCTTGACTTGGGGCCTCTTTCTAATTTACCTACCAGGCCTCAAATTAAAAGACAAACAAAGGCCTCTAATCTGTTTGGGTGGGAACAGATAAAAGTTCCTCTGGGTGGTTGGATAGTGGAGGGACGGAGGAAGTTTGCAGAAACTGAAACAGGACTTTTTTTGGGGAGAGAGGAAGAAATCTCTTGTTTAATTACAAAACCAAACTATCATTTGCAGTGCCTTTCTTCTTCTACCAGGCTTAAGAAATTGACATGTAATTCACATACCACAAAATGCCCGAATTTAAGGTGTACCATTCTCTGGTGTTTTTCTGTTTGTTTGTTTATGAGTTGGCGTCTTGCTCTGTCACCCAGGCTGTAGTATATGGTATGATCTCGGCTCACTGCAACCTGTACCTCCCAGATTCAAGCCATTCTCCCACCTCAGGCTCCCGAGTAGCTGGGATTAAAGGCACCCGCCATCATGCCTGGCTTTTATTAGAGAGCAGGGTTTATTGTAGAGACAGGGTTTCACCCTGTTGGCCAGGCTGGTCTTGAACTCCTGACCTCAGGTGATCAGCCCGCCTCGGCCTTGCAAAGTGCTGGGATTACAGGCGTGAGCCGCCACACCAACCCTATATTCTCACTTTTTAATTGTTCCATCAAAAAAAGTAGTAAGCCCTCATATTACTTATCTATTTATCTGATGTTAATAGAGCTTTCTTATAATTAATGTTTACATGGACATCTGTTTTCATCCTGTTGTTTTCATCTTAGCTGTGTTTTTGTATTTAAAGGGTGCCTCTTTGACACATTATATAGGTTGGTCATGTTTTTGTTTGTGTTTCTTAAAATTCAGTCTCACTATCTCACTTCAGTTGGAGTGTTTAGTTCACTTACGGTTCAGTGGAATTTCTAACTTATGCCATTTGTGCTTTTCTTTTTTTCTTTTTGAGGCAGTCTTGCTCTGTCACCCTGGCTGGAGTGTAGTGGTGTGATCTCAGCTCACTGCAACCTCCACCTCCTGGGTTCAAGTGATTCTCCTGCCTGGGCCTCCCGAGTAGCTGGGATTACAGGTGTGCGCCACCCTGCCTGGCTACTATTTTTTTGTATTTTTAGTAGTGAGCCAGCATACCTGGCCTATTTCTCTTGTTTTTTGTTCCTCCTTTCCTGCCTTCTTTTGGATGAATGGAGTGATTCTTCACATATCCTTTCATCTCTAGTGGCTTTTCGGCTGTATCTTTTTGCTCTGTTTTTAGCTATATATGCTTTGTTTAGCAATTGTTCTAGGGATTACAATACACACTCTAACTTTTCACAGTTCACCTGCAGAGCTTATGACACCACTTGGGCAATAACACAGTGAAAAGGAATGAAGCACCGACATGGGCCACATGTGGGTGAGCCTCACACTTTATGCCAAGTCCAAGCAGCCAGTCACAGAGGGATACATATTGTATGATCCCACTTATATGAAGTATCCAAAATCCAGGGAGCAGATTACTGGTCACCTAGTGTTGGGGAGTGGGGAAGGAAGAATTGGGAGAGGTGATGACTAATGATAACAGGGTTCCTTGTTGGGGAAATGAAAATGTTCTAAAACCACTGTGGTGATGGAGGCACTGTTCTGTGAGTATACAAAGAGCCACCAATTTTGACGCTTTATTTTTATTTCTTTATTTACTTTGGAGACAGTCTCACTCAGTTGCCCAAACTGGAGTGCAGTGGCATAATCTTGACTCACTGCAACCTACAGCTCCTGGGTTCAAGTGATTCTTCTGCCTCAGCCACCTAACTAGCTAGAATTACAGGCATGCACCACCACACCTAACCCATTTTTTTGTTTTTTGATACAGAGTCTCGCTCTGTTCACCCAGGCTGGAGTACAGTGTCATGATTTCAGCTCACTGCAACCTCCGCCTTCCAGTTTCAAGCGATTTTCTTGCCTCAGCCTCCCATGTAGCTGGGATTACAGGAGCCTGCCACTACATTGGGGTATTTTTTTATTTTTTTGTATTTTTAGTAGAGACGAGGTTTCCCCATGTTGGCCAAGCTTGGTCTCAGGTAATCTACCCACCTTGGCTTCCCAAAATGCTGAGATTATAGGCCTGAGCTACTGCATCTGGCTCCATAAGGTAAATTTATATTTACCTTTTAAGAAACTGCCAAACTGTCTTTTGGAGTGGCCATGCTGTCTTATGTTCCCCCAGCATATGTGAAGGTTCCACTTCCACACACCCCCACTTGATATTGATAGTGACATCTTTTTTGTTTGTTTTTTGAGATGGAGTCTTGCTCTGTCACCCAGGCTGGAATGCAGTGGCACAATCTCAGCTCACTGCAACCTCTGCGTGCTGGGTTCAAGCAATTCTCCTGCCTCAGCCTCTTGAGTAGCTGGGACTACAGATGCAGGCCATCATGTCCAACTAATTTTTTTGTATTTTTAGTAGAGACAGGGTTTCACCATGTTGCTCAGGCTGGTCTTGAACTCCTGA
>PVKP010047626.1:0-14927 GCA_004027715.1 Plecturocebus donacophilus | reverse complement strand
TAGAACATGTTCTTTTAGCTCACAGAAGTTTCTTATTATCCACCTTCTGAAGCCTGATTCTGTGAGTTCATCACATTCATCCTCCGTCAAGCCTTGTTCTCTTGCTGATGAGGAGCTGCGATCCTCTGTAGGAGGAGAGGCATTCTGATTTCGGGTGTTCTCAGCCTTTTTGCACTGGTTTCTTCCCATTTTTGTGGATTTATCCACCTGTCGTCTTTGTAATTGCCGACTTTCAGATTGGGTCTCTGAGTGGACGTCCGCCTTGTTGGTGATGAAGTTTTTTCTGTTTCTTAGTTTTCCTTTGGGAGGCGCCCCTTCCCCACAGAGCTGGGCCTTCCCAGCCGAGCCTGACTAAAAGGGCATCCAGTCCCGTACAATCTGCACCGAGAAGCGCCGCGCCGGCCAAAAGAGTCGCGCTGGTGACCCCCCGTGTGGCTCCTTCGCCAGGAATCTCCCAGTCTGTGGGCATCAAAAATTCGCCTGCAATTGCAGCATCCACTAGCTCTCTGCACTTTCACTGGGAGCTACAATCCTGAGCTGCTGCTACGTGGCCATCTTGGATCTCTCTCCGCCCGGTGATGAAGTTTTTTTGTTTCTTAGTTTTCCTTTGGCGGACGCCCCTTCCCCACAGAGCCGGACCTTCCCGGGTTCGCTGTGCTTGCTGTGAAACTCTCAGTCCTCAGCGCTTCCAATTGCTCTTTTCCTTGTGGGGATGGGACCAGCCGAGCCCGACCGTCCCGTATACTCCGCACTGGGAAACGCCGCGCTGGGGCACCAGCAAAACAACCGCGCCGGCCAAAAGAGTCGCGCTGACGACCCGTGTGGCTCCTCTGCCGGGAATCTCCTGGTCTGTGGGCAACAAAAATTCGTCAGAAAGTGCGGCGTCCACTCGTTCTCTGCGCTTTCACTGGGAGCTACATTCCTGAGCTATTGCTAATTGGCCATCTTGGATCTCTCCCCGGCATTTGTCATTTTTAACTGAGGAAAAGTAGTTTAAATATAACTTGCAGGTATTATTACTTGATGGTATCTAAAATAATATTATATAAAAACCATGTGTTAACCATTTTATCTGTGTGTTGAAAATTTTACATGGTTTTGAGTTTTTCTGTGTTTTCCACTTTTTCTACAATGAATTTATATTATCATTGAAACAAGAGAAAATATTATTCTAAAAATGTAATCCAATCATATGTATTTTTATGAAGTCAGCATTGTGATGATATAGAGTATCTCTTGCTACAATGGACTGTAGGTGAGTTCCTGAGAGTGTACTTAGGCTGTACTTAAGAAGCCAGTTTTTACAGAAGAGGAGATAAAATGTAGAATGCCAGAGTAGGGAGTCAAGTGGGAAAGTTAATAGAAAAATTAACTCCAATGTAATGACCAATTAGTGCCTTCTGGGAGAGAGTAGAGGGACAAATCTGGACATTAAAATATTAAAGCAGATTAAAGAAGAGATGAGATAAAGTACAGGTGCATTTCATTCAAAATTAAGCCTTACTGCTACATTCATTTTATACACTAGGTTGGAGGTGGGCCCTTAAAGCATCAGGGCTTATAACATGAGGACTACACAGAGCACTTAATGTCAAATAGTGCTGCTACTTCTTTAAGAGAGTCACGGCAAAACCACAAAATGAAGCTGACAGAGCAGTTAAACTTAAAAGCTATGGTCAATCCATTATCCAAGAAATTCAGCGATCAGATTCTACTCTCATTTCTTGATATACTTTAATTAATTTTGATCTGACTGACGAACTTTAATCTAGTTGACTTTAGGACAAAACCACCTTGAATAGATATCCTCTCATTTAAGCACCTATTTTCATATTATGATGAATTCAAAATTATCTTTCCAAGCTCACTTATTCTACAGGTTTCTAGTATTTGTTCATGCTTAATTTGTTTGCACATGTCATCTGCCTCCCCAACACCAGCACTCATGACTCTGCTATCTTTCTGTTGGTATTTATTACCTTAAAAAAGAGTACTCAAAAAACATCATAACAAATTTTCATCATGGAAAATTTAAATATCAGTATGAGTACAATTTCAGCAATTCCACTCTTTTCCACTGTACCAAGGGGACTTCACTTCTATGTATACAACTTTAATCAGGTGATAATTGACTAATGCACATATATTATTTATATGTGAATATTATCAATAAATTGACTTTATACTTTTATTAATATGTTTAATATAATTAAATAATATGAGCATGGCTATTTAAGGAATTTCTTTATTCAATAAATTACACTCTTAAAATAAGGTCACATTATCTTTTTGCAGTTTAGTCAAACATTCATCTTACTTAATTTTAATATAAATAAAATATGGCATATTTAAAAATTATCTTGCTTTATTATAGTCACCTTACTGTGCAATAGAACAGCAACCTTTTCATAGCTGTAAATTTTTACCAATTGACTAACCTATTCCCATTCTCCCCTGCCCCAGCCTCTGGTAACCATTATTCCACTCTCTACTTTTACAAGTAGTTAATAACAATATATTATACATTTCCAAACAGCTAGAAGACTGTATTTTGAATGGTCTCACCACAAAATGACAAGTGTTTGAAGTGCTAGATATGCTAATTACTGTGATTTGATTATGACACAATGTACACATGTATCAAGATATCACACCATACTCCATAAATACTTACAATTATTATGTCAACTAAAAACAAAATAAAACTTGAAAAAATATTTTAGTTGTACTAAAACTGTTTTGAGAGCAAGGTCTGCACCCATATCATTTTACTGATTTTCTTGAATTGCTTTGAAAGCAAAGATATGTGCATTTTTAGTGGCAAAAAGAGATCATATGCTTTAATAGATAAGCCCATCCAAAGTACTCATTCTAGAGAATAATAGGTCCTTCTAGCATTCCAGAAATGTTATCTCACAGAAAATGCTCCAAGATTGAAGTTGTCTTTTAATTTTGGAGCATTTTGCTCTTCATTTCATGGTTACTGACTCAAGAAAGACAGCAAGAAGTTGAGCCCCATGTTAATATTGTGATAGTTATGTTGCTAGAAGGAGCCCTTCACCTTTTGTTCTGCTATGTTCATCACAGAACACTCTACTTTTAGGTGTTTTGCATTTAAGACTAGTTTCTCATGGAAACTAGTTTCTCTAGAATAAAAGGTCTAGAAAAACAGTCTAAGTTTTGCTTCCAGGCTGTTAGGATGAAAAGCCACTCTAGCAAATGATGAAAAGAGCATGATGTAGAAAAGAGGCAACCCAAGGCTGAGTACATATCTAAAAGATACACACAAATGAATAAAGACAAAATAAATTGCTGGTACCATCACATCGTTGGGACTGGTATAATGAAACATACAAGTAAGAGTCAAGGAGAAAAATATAATGTGATCATGTTTAGAAAATGCTGAGTTCTAGACGTTTCATATATATATATATATATATATATGTTATCTATCTCTATTTGGGTATTTAGGATTTTTCATAAGATTATAAGATCATATAAACATATGAAATGTTTATCCTGTTCTCATTCCTTACACACTCAGAAAAAAGGCACAACGAAAGGAATGATTTGCCTGATTAGTTTTAGCAGATGAACTGAGCTTAGTTCTTTTCTCTCTTGGATGTGCTTGACCACAGATATGGACAGTCTGGTATGTTCTTTGAAGTGTGGTAAGTTTATTAGGATAGGTAGCCTTTTTCTTGCAATTCAGCATTTCCCATGCCTACATAAGTCAATATATTGAGTTGAGATATAGAGAGAAAAGTATTAGAAAATTTATTTGACTGAGAATCCAAAGCCACATTCTCATATGTGCTTAAAGTTGATGTTTTAATCCCCATTTGTCTGATTCTTACATCTTTCAAATGGTATTGGAATTTGGTGTACAAGTGAGGAGGTATTTACTGAGCTTGCTATATTGCCTAGTGTTAATTGCACAGCTACTATTTTTCATACATTGTTCTCAGTGGTTTACATACATTCTCTCATTTAAGCTTCAAAATAAATGTCTGGTAAGTACTATAATTTTCTCTGTTTTTTAGCTAGAAATTGGAAACTCAAAGAGGTTAAATAATATACTCAAAGTTGCATGGCTAAGAAGCAATAGAGCCATACTATACTTCAAAACTCATACTGTTAATTACCATAGTGCTGATGTCAAGAGATGTGTAAAATTATCATTTTCTGGAGGGAGAGCTACAGGAAAAGTTTTATTATTCTAGTCAATATTTTGTATACAGTGCATTTTCTTTTCTCTTTCTTTTTGTGGGTCAAATTATACCAACTATATGGTTTCCTCATATAAAGAGAAGAATCTTTTCCTTCAATTCATTGTATCCTCTCATTGGAGAGCACCCCACCTAGTCTTTTGTCCTCTTATGTCTGACAGAAATGATACTTAGAGTCACCTCTAGAAACTGTTTGAAAGAATGAAAGCAACCATTAAAGATGGCAATAGTCAGCTAGGTGCAGTGGCTCACACCTGTAATCCCAGAACTTTTGGAGGCTAAGGCAGGTGAATCACCTGAGGTCAGAAGTTCAAGACCAGCCTGGCCAACATGGTGAAACACCGTGTCTACTAAAAACAAATACAAAATTAGATGGGCATTGTGGTGGGCACCTGTAATCCCAGCTACTTGGAAGGCTGAGGCAGGAAAATCACTCAAACCCGGGAGGTGGAGGTTGCAGTGAGCTGAGATCATGCCATTGCACTCCAGCCTGGGCTACAAGAGTGTAACTCAGTCTCAAAAAAAAAAAAAAAAAGAAAAAGGGAAAAAAAAGAAAGAAAGATGGCAATAGTCATTGCGGGTGCAAGTGAGGTGATAGGCAATATTGATTTAACAGGTTAATTTCTTATTCTATATGCACGGAAGGCTATCAAGAATATAAGGGGTAGCCTGTCCTTGTATTACCAAGGCAGGATAATAGATGACATTACATGAAATCATTTATTATATTACAAACAAGATAATCAGACAAAAATAGTTTTTTAATGAAATCCTTAAATTGATATGCAATTCCAATTATTCTACATAAAATATGCACATAGAAGCAGTATCTGTGATCCTTCCTGACAAATTAAATGAACTGCAATATAGTCTTCATATCTTTAAAAGAAGCAAGACTCAATCATTAGCTTGCTGCTATTGTACTTGCCAGACAATTTATTGTCAAGTACTTGTTAGTAGAAAAAAATTTACTTTTTCTAGACACTCTCAATGGCACTGACATTTACTCAGAGTAAATCTAACGTAAATTGGCTCAGTACAGCTAAGCTTGACAGACATGACATTTACTGCTGCCATACTTTAACCAATATTGTGATGATAAGGTCTTGGGTGTCCCATGGAATTGGTGAAACAGAATATCAAACCTAAAGGATAGTCTATTTACCTCTTATGCTAAGCCCTAAAAAGAAATAAATTAAGGGCCTGTCTTTTGGTGTACTGTGGGAAAGGAAACCAAGTAAATTAAAATATATTTTCTACCAATGTCTCCAGAAATTTTTATTCATTGGTAGGTTTACATTTCATTTCATGTCTGTGAATTTTTATAAACAAGCTATTTCTCACTTCCATGGGTACCTCACACATTCTGTATTTTTCTATAATTAGTAACAAAAGAAAAAATTTATATATGCCTACATTAGAGCAAGGTTATCTCTCTCACACTATTGCTTTCTCACTCTTTCTCCCCTCACAAACACACATTTTTTGTAACATGATATACATTTCAAATAAATATGTTGATATACAGTTAAATATATGCTTTTCAATGTTTCCTTTATAGAGATTACATATATATATATATCTATATATTTTATAACAAGTTAAAAATTAAGCTCCTCTTTCTAAAACTATTGTGTTCTTACAGTGTGATGTGGGAAAAGGGAGATGTTGATCACAGGGCACAAAGTTTCATTGAAATTCAAGGAATACATTTTAGTGGTCTATGTATTATTAACCAGAGTTAATGATGTGTTGTGCATTCCAAAAATTTTTTAAAGAATAGATTTTCAATGTTCTTACCACAAAAATAAGTTGATGAGATGATGGATATGTTAATTAGCATCATTTAGTCTTTCTACAATATACATAAATTAAAACATCACATGTACCTCATAAATATACACAATTGTCAATTAAAATAAATAATAAAAAGCATGACGTGAGTTACACATTGAATAGTATTTTAATGTAATCTTATTCAATGAACAAGTGGGAAAATAAAATTCTGATATTTACTTGCTAACTAATATGATTAAAACTGATGAATTGATAAAATTCTCCTGTATCTTTGAAAAAGGGGAAAGTTTTCAAAAATCTGTTCTTACTGATTGGGCCAGAGCATGGTTTCCAGCCCTCATAACTAATTCTAGTACTTTCTTCTTACCTTTTCATGAGTGATATATATCTACAGCTACCTGTCACTTTTCACTCAAATAAAACTAACACACGTGTCTTTTTTCAAAAGTAATTTAAAGCCACAATATTGATTCCATTTGAATATCAACAAATTGATCTATTATTCCAGTGATCTTGGCCATGTTAACTGAATAAGATTGATTTTCTTTCCAAATACATTAACTTTACAGACAGCAGTTTTTAAAATTCTCTCTGAGAATATTTAAGGCCAAGGACATTCCTACACAATCCAGGAAACAATGAATTCTTCCTGAGAACTATAGTAGGTGCAGAGAGGAGGGAAAATATTATTCCCTTAACATTAAAGAAGATATTTTGGCCAAGAGAAATTTATTTTTTAGTTTTGAATATTTATTTCCATTTCGTAGTATAGTTGTAGCTTTAAAATACAAAAATTAGCTAAAATGTTCTTCTAGGAAAAATTTTGGTACGCCTTTATTAAAATATTTATTTTGGCATAACAATGAAAGACTTTCCCCATATAATCATGATCTTTTTTTTTTTGCCTTTTACCCTATACACAAGATTATTTAGCTTTAGCTTTTTTTCTGCTATAATCTTAGAATGAGCACAGTAACCCTATAAAAACTATTACATTTAAATCAGTTGATTTAACCCCATCATCTTCTTACAACATTCAGCTTTATCCTCCTCAAAAAAAACAAGAAACCAAATTTGTGACTCAGCTTTATCTCTAAGATTGCATTATAAAGTAATACTTTTGCTATGATTTACTTTACCTCCCTTTTCTAAGTTTTAGAATGATTTCATTTTCTAATGGAAGAATCAGATCTTTCATACATATGATTTGCTAATAATAGGACAAAACACATCAAAAAGCACAGATTAGTATGCTATGACATCTAAACAGATGGTTCCTAGAAAGCAAACACCTGCAAACCATCTGTGCAACAGTGACTATTGTGGCTGAATTGGAAGCTAGCAATAATATGAGCCAAAGTATCTGAACACCAAACTGCCTGGCTGAAGCTGATAGACCAAAGAGAGTAAATATATTTCACCACATATGCTAACACTGTTCATCTGGTAGTGCCTGCCTGGAGTGCTGCACAGACAACAAATGTGCAATAACAGCAACTCTTATTAGGAAAGAAACCGTGATTGGGTAGATAGAAGCTATGGATATAGATGTGAAGTGTCAGGAAACATGCAAAATAATTATCATTACTGACTTAAGCAGAAGTTACAGCTAAATAAGTTACATTGTATAAGTGAAGTTGGAGTCATCACTTCTGATTGTACGTGTGTATGTGTGTGTTCTACTATTTTGAAGTTTGGGGAAAAGTTTTATTTTTAATCGCATATTGGATCTGCTTGACCATTGGAAATATTACCTTTGAATCTTTATGAGTAATGCAGCTGTGCAGGCACAGATACATATTTTAATGGCAATAAAAATGAAGCACAGAAGTGTCCATTTGTATGTCCCTATAACCTATGCACAAACAAACCAACTTTTATGTAAGTGTGTTTACTAACAATAAACATTTTATGCTTTGATCAAATAGCTACATCTAGTAATTACGATCTTTCTGCTACCCCTCATCTCCATTTCATAGCTTTAAAAAAAACAATAAATTTGGAAGAGCTAACAGAAAGAGAATATATGGAAGCGTGCAATTTTCTAGGTAGAAATATACAGGTTATTTAAGATATATACATATCTTAAATATACATATATCTTAATATATATAAATATACATATATATCTTAAATATACATATATCTTAAATAATCTGTATATTTCTACCTAGAAAAGACATATATATGTGTCAAATGTCCAATTTAAGATATATGTATTTAAAAAATATATATCTTAAATAACCTTTGTATATCCCATATATGGGATTGGGGAAGGAATGGTTGAAGATGATGCTGGAATAATTATCTGGGCAAGGAGAAAATAGTGCTCATCAAATAATGATGACATGTCAAAAAATCACTAAAACCAGCTTGCAAGGACTTCCACCAGCCAAATCTTGGTCAATTTAAGCATCATAATGAAGTCACTAATAGATTATAATTCATCATATAAAACAGGAAACCACAATTTTATACTGATATAGAAAACTGTATTAATATATTGCCAGATTGGTACAAAATATTTACATATTCTCAGACTAGCTCTCTATAAAATATTTAGTAATTACAGATGAATAAAGAATGCCTCCACTGTGGAAAAGGCTAATAGACAGACATCATCTTAAGTGATAACAGTTAACATTGTTGGTCATAGAACAAATTTAATAATATGACACTCGATAGAGGGTAATAAGAAAAGAGCATCACTTATGCAATATTACTGCCAAAGATGCATAACATAACTGTAACCATGACAAAATATCAGATCTGGCCACATTAAGGAGCATTCTATAAAATAACTAGCTTGCAATTTCCAAAAATATAAAAAACATTAAAATCATGGAAAGGCTAAGATTGATGGAAACTTAAAGAGATCTGATAACAAAATACAACAAAGTACCTTTCTGAACTGGAACCTTGGGTTTTAAAATATGTTTTGGGGGCAACTGGAAAATTTTGAATGGTATTCAAACAGTAGATGGCAGTAATTTATCTATATCAAATTTTTTAATGTTGAGTATTGTATTGTGGTTATTAGAGAATGTCCTTTTTATAGAAAATACTATAATATTCAGAATGGGATGGCATCGTGTCAGCAATGTACTCTCAAAGGTTCAGGAAGAAAAAGTTACTTTACTGGCATATCAACTCTTTTGTTAGTCTGGAATGGCATTGAATTTTTTAAAATGAGAAGTTTAAGGTACACAGTTACTATGTGGACTTAATCTCAAATGATAGTATTTTTGAATGTAAAATGAAGCTATTTATTTTAAATTTGTGCCTCAATGTAATGAGCTTCAAGAAATTCTATAAAATCAAAAATATTAGGTTAATTTAAAATTATCAATCACCTACTTAATATACATTACATTTGAAAATCAAATTAGTTTTTCAGTGATAAGTATAGTTTTGCTGTTTTTGCTATTGTTTTTGTTGGTTGCATTATTCCCCTCTAGTTCTATAAAATATATTTGCAACTAAATAAGCAAAATTAAGTTCTAATGGTAGCTGAAGATGTGTGAAAATAATAATTTCCAAAAATTATTTAGGGAGTGACACCATTAAAATGGCAGAGTTGGTGATTCCAGTCCCACATTATTCATGGAAACACAAAAAAATTAATAACAGCAACAACAACTAGAGACTGGCTTAAATAACTATAATTATAAGGCATCTATATTGGAAAGGAAGTAAATTACCTTGTTTACAGATAACATGATCTTATACGTGGAAAATTCTAAAAAGCCCACTAAAAACTGTTACATTTAAACAAATTTAGCAAATTTGCAGGATGTAACATCAATGCAAAAAAAAAAAAAAAAAAAAGATGTGTTTTCTATACTAAAATTGAGCAATTCAAAAAGGGAATTATGAAAAATTCAATTTACAAGGCCATCAAAAATAATAAAATACTTATAAACAATGAGGCAAAGGACTTGTAAATGAAAAAATACAAAGCATTGCTCAAAAAAGCATTGAAAGACCTATAGCAATCAAGCAAATGTCCAATTAAGAAAAAGCCACAGCTGGGTGTAATGGCTCAAGCCTGTAATCTCAGCAATTTGGGAGACCGAGGTGGGCAGATCACCTGAGGTGAGGAGTTCAAGACCAGCCTTACCAACATGATGAAACCCCATCTCTACTAAAAATACAAAATTAGCTAGGTGTGGGGGTGCAAGGATGAAGAAAGGATTCTAAAAGCAGAAAGAAAAAAGAAACAAATAATATGCAATGAAGCTCCAATATGTCTGGCCACAGATTTTTCAGTGAAAACCCTATAGGCCAGAAGAAATTGGAATGATATATTTAAAGTGCTGAAGGTAAAAATCTTTTACCCTAGAACAGTGTATCTGGGAAAAATATCCTTCAAACATAAAGGAGAAGTAAAGACTTCCACAGGCAAACAAAAGGAGAGGGGTTTCATCAACATCAGACCTGTCCCACAAGAAACGCTAAAGGGAGTACTTCAGTCAGAAAGAAAAGGATGTTAATGAGCAATAAGAAATCATCTAAAGATATACTCCTCATTGGTAATAGTAAGTACACAGAAAAACACAGATTGTTATAATACTACAACTGTGCTGTGTAAACTACTCATATTAAATTAAAAACTTAGAAATAGGAACAATAAAAAGCTAAAAAATGGAATAATGAAGTTAAGATGTAGAGGTTTTATTAGTTTTACTTTTGTAGATTTGTCTACTTATGCAAACAGTGTTAAATTGTTATCAGCTTTAAACAAGGGGTTATAATATAATATTTGCAAGCCTCATGGTAATCTCAAACCAGAAAACATACAATGGAGACACAGAAAATTAAAAATCAAAAAACTAAATCATATCACCAGAGAAAATTACCTTCACTGAAGGGAGAGAGGAAGGAAAGAAAAGGCAGAGTAGACTGCAAACTAACCAGAAAATAAATAACAAGTGGCAGGAGTAAGTCCTTATTTATCAATAATAACATTGAATGTAAATGGACTAAAATTTATAATATAAAGATGTATACTTTTTAAATGGATGAAAACCAAAGACTCATTGATCTATTGTCCACAAGAAAAATACCTCACTTATAAAGACACATATAGACTGAAAATGAAGAGATGGAATAATATATTCCATACCAATGGAAACCAAAAAAAAGCAGGACTAGCAATACTGATTTCAGACAACATAGATTTCAAGACAAAAGCAATAAGAAGAGAAGAAGGTCACTATATAATGATAAAGGGGTCAATTCAGCAAGAGGATATATCAGTTTTAAATATATATGCACCCAACACTGGAGCACTCAGATATATAAGGTAAATATTATTAGATTTAGAGGGATAGGCTCCAATATAATAACTGCCAGGGATTTCCATACCCCACTTTTAGCATTTGACAGGTCTTCCACAGACAGAAAATCAATAAAGAAACATTTGACTTAATGTGCACCATAGACCAAATGTATCTAATAGATATTTACACAACATTTCATCCAGTGGCTGCAGAATCCACACTGGGATTATTCTCAAGGATATACTGCATGTTAGGTCCCAAAACATGTCTTAAAACATTCAAAAAATCGAAGTAATTTCAAACCTTCTCTTTAACCACAATAGAATAAAACTAAAAATTAATAATAAGAGGAATTTTGGAAACTATACAAATATGTGGAAATTAAATATATGTTCCTGAATGACCAGTGAGTAAAGAAATTAAGAATAAAATTGAAAAAAAAATTATTGAAACCAATGATAATGGAAACACGACGTACCAAAACCTATAGTATACAGTGAGAGCAGTAACAAGAAGGAAGGTTATAATTACAAGTGCTTACATCAAAAAAGAGAAAAAACTTCAAATAAATAATCTAAGGATGTATCTTAAAGAACTAGAAAAGGAGAACAAACCAAACCCCAAATTACTAAAAGAGTGAATAATAAAAATCAGAGCAGAAACAAATGAAATTGAAATAAAAAATACAAGAATTTAATAAATAAAAAGTTGTTTTTTTGAAAAGTTAAAAAAAAATGACAAACCTTTAGCCAGACTAAGAAAAAATGAGAGAAAATAAATGAATTCTTAATTGAAAAATAAGACATTACAACTAATACTGAAGAAATTCAAAAGATTGTTAACAGCTACTATGAGCAACTAACTGTATGGCAATAATTCAGAAAATTTTGAAAATATTGACAAATTCTCAGACACATGCAACCTACCAAGATTTAACCAGTAAAAAGATCCAAAACCTAAACAGACCAATAACAAGTAATGAGATCGAAGCTTTACTAAAAATCTCCCGCTAAAGAAATGCCTGTGCTCCAGTGGCTTCACTATTGAATTCTACCACACATTTAAAGAGTAATATTAATCCTACTCAAATTATTCCAAAAATAAAGGAGGAGAGAATACGTCCAAACTCATTTTATAAAACCAGTATCATCCTGATACCAAAACCAGAAAAAGACACATCAACAAAGGAAAACTACAGACCAATATCTCTGATGAGTATTGATGCAAAAATTCTCAACAAAATACTAGGAAATGGAATTCAACAAATGCTTTAGAAAGATCATTCATCATGACCAAATGCCATTTATCCTTGGGATGCAAGGATGGTTCAACATATGCAAATCAATTGATGTGATATATCAACAGAATGAGGGACAAAAACATATGATCATTTTAATTCATACTGAAAAAGCATTTTAGAAAGTTCAATGCAGATAAAAGGAACATATCTCAACATAATAAAAGCCATATAAGACAGACTCACAGTCTCATACTAAATGTGAAAAAACTGAAAGCCTTTCCTTTAAGATACAGAAAATAACAAACTAGCCAAAGTCACTGCTGTTATTCAACCTAGTACTAGAAGTTTTAGCTAGAGCAATCAGAAAAGAGAAGGATATAAGTGGAATCCAAATTGGAAAGAAAGAAATCAAATTATCCTTGTCTGCAGATAATAAGATTTTATTTCTGGAAAAACCTAAAGACACCACAAAAATCTTTTAGAACTGATAAATTCAGTAAAGTTGCAGGGTACAAAAATCAACATATGAAAATTAGTATTTCTGTATACCAATAGTGAACAATCTGAAAAAAACATATAAAGTAGTCCCATTTACAATAGGTACAAATAAAATTAAACACATAGTAATTAACTTAACCAAGAAAGCAAAAAAGGTATAAAGGAGAAAAGTTTTTGCATGTAATTGAACTTAACTTGGTATCAATTCAAAATAGATTGTTATAACTTTTGGATGTTACACAAAACTCATGGTAACCTCAAACAATATCTATAGAATATGCACAAAAGGAAATAGAAAAGAATTAAAAATGTGTCATCACAGAAAAACAAATGAATAGCAAAGAAAGTAGTAATGGAGGAAATAAGGGGCAAAAATGGTATGACATACAGAAAAACAAATAATAAAAACAAAAAAGTAAAGTAAGTATCTATTAGTAATTACTTTCGTTATAAATGGGTTAAATTTCCCAGTCAAAAAGCATACATTTGCAGAATGGCTCAAAAAATTGATTAAGTCATATGCAGTTTGAAAGATGATTAGGTTAAAAAATGAATAAACCTATAACGTGCATATAGTAAACAAAAAACAGCAGAGGTGGCTATACTTATTTGAGACAAGATAAACTCTTAATCAAAAACTAGTGTAAGAGATGAAACATATTATATATTGATAAAAGGGTCAAATCACCAAAAAAATATAGGAATTATAAGCATATATACAGCAAAACTCAGAGCTTGAAAACATATGAAGCAAGCATTGACATAACGAAACATAGAAATTCACAACTCACAATAAGTCAGAGACTTCATTACCTCATTTGAAATTGTGGATATATTGTCTTAAATCAAGTAGTAGGAGCCCACAAACTTTCTTTTCATTAAAAAAAGATTCTTTTGGCTATTCTGTTTCCTTTACCTTTCCATATAACTTTTTAATTCAATTTTATTTTAACTTTAAAAAATATACTACTGGGAATTTGTTTGGGGTTGCATAGAATCCACTAATCACTTTAGGAAGAATTGATATCTTAATAATATTGAGTTTTTCTTTCTTTCTTTCTTTCTTTTTTTTAAGAGAGAGAAAAAAGTAGAATAAAAGAGAAAAAAGAAAGAGAAAGGGAGAGAGAATGAGAATCTTGCTCTATTGCTCAGGATTTCATTTAAATCTGTGAAATGCTTATGCAATTACTAAAAAGTGATTTATTTCCTATTATGTGATCACTTTTAGAATACGTATGATATAATATTGAAAAGAATATATGTTTTATGGATATGGGGTGGTAGGTTCTGTAAATATTTATTAAATTTGCTTGTTTCAGGTCTGAGTTCAAATCTGTTTTTTTTTTTTCTTTCCATTAGGTTGGTAGATCTACTTCCATCCCTTTATGTTAAGTCTTTGTGTGTCCTTGCCTATAAGAAAGGTCTGAATACAGCATAACGATGGATTTTAACTTTTTATTCAGTTTGTCTAACTGTATGTTTTGATTGGGGCATTTAATCCCTTTAAGTTTAGGCTTAATATTGATATATGTGAATTTAATACTATTATTTAAGGCTAACTAGTTGTTTGCCCATTAGTTGATGTAAACTGTTCATTGTTGTAATATTCTTTACTTTTTGATAAGTTTTTAGGATAACTAATGCTGGTTGTTCATTTCTGTATATAGTGCTTCTTTCAGAAATTGTTGCAAAACAGGCCTGGTGGTAATGAAGTCTCTGAGTTCTTGCTTGTTCGCAAAAAATTTTATTTTTCCTTGGCTTGTAAAACTTAGTTTGGCTGGGTATGTGATTCTGGGTTGAAGGTTTTTTTCTTTAAGGATGTTAAATATTAACCCCCACTCTCTTCTGGCTTGTAGAGTTTCTACTGAGAGATCTGCTGTG
>PVKP010047625.1:0-14931 GCA_004027715.1 Plecturocebus donacophilus | reverse complement strand
TCTATCCTTAAGTTTTCATAGTTCTTTTAAAAAATTAATTAATTATGCATTTATTTAGAGGCAGGATGTTGTTTTGTCTCCCAGGCTGGAGTGCAGTGGTGCAATCACAGCTCACTGCAGCCTTGACCTCCCAGGATCAAGCAATCCTCCCACCTAAGCCTCCACGGGTATGTGCCACCATGCCTGGCTGTTTTTTAAAATTTTTTGTAGAGACAAAGTGTCACTGTGTTGCCCAGGCTGGTCTTGAACTCTTGGGCTGAAATGATCTTCCCACCTAAGCTTCTGGAATAGCTGGGACTACAGGCACCATGTGCCATCATTCCTGGCTAATTCTTTTTTTTTTTTTTTGGTAGAGACAGGATCTTGCTATGTTGCCCAGGCTTATCTCAAACTCCTGGCCTCAAGCAATCCTCCTGCCTTGGCCTTCTAAAGTGCTGAGATTACAGGCATGAGCCACCGTACCTGGCCAAGAGTAACTATATGTTCTTAAAATGCCATCTTGGAATTAGAAGTATGCTGGGTGTATATGTTTGTCATCTCATAATAGCAGTTCACTGTGTTTTTCTTCATTACGTAATAGTTGGGGCCAGCAGACAGTCTTTTTTTTTTTTTTTTTGAAGCTTTATTGAGGTATAATTGATATACAAAATAGCCTGGCACATATTTAATGCATACAATTCGATAGTCTTGTGTGTACCTCTGAGACCATCATCACAATCAGGGTAATAAACAGATCCATCACCTTCACAAGTTTTCTTGTGTCCCTTTGCTGTTTTTTTTTTTTTGTAAGAACATGTAACATGAGGTCTCTTCTCTTATCACATTTTACAGTGTGCAACACCGTACAGTCATTTCCCCTTATTTGCAGTTTTGCTTTCCATTGTTTCAGTCACCTATAGTCCAAAAATATGGAAAATTCCAGAAATAAACTGTTCATAAGTTTTACATTGTTTGCAGTTCTGAATAGTGTGATGAAATCTCGTGCAGTCACACCTAGGGCATAAATAATCTTTGTCCAGTTATCCATGCTGTAGATACTGCCCACCTGTGAGTCCCTTAGTAGCCCTCTTGGTTCTCAGGCTGGAGATTACAAGAAGAAGGGTGAGGACAGACATTTTGAGAGAGAAAGAGAAAGCTCTGTCCACATAACTTTTATAACAGCATATTGTTATAATTATTCTGTTTTATTATTATTGTGAATCTCTTACTGTGCCTGATTTACTAAATTTTATTATATACATACATATATATATGTGTGTGTGTGTGTGTATATATATATATGTATAGGTATATATAGATGGGAAGATCACTTGAGTCCAAGAGTTGAAGACCAGCCTGGGCAACACAGTAAGACCTTGTCTCTAAATTTTATTATAGGTATGTATATGTAGGAAAAAATCATAGTATATACAGGGTTCAGTACATCCACGGCTTCAGGCATCTACTGGGGGTCTTGGAACATATCCCCTTTGGATAAGGGAGTATGCCTGTATTGTTAACCATAGGTACCACTTTGTACAGCAGATACCTGGAACTTACTCGTCTTTCATAACATTACTTTATGTCCATTGGACAACTCCCCATTTCCCTGTCTCCACACCCCTGGCAACCACCATTCTATATTCTACTTCCATATTTGTTCAGTGGGTTTGACACTTCTTCATTTCCTGGAGCACTCACTACACGGCAGAGCAATTTCATGATTAGATGAGTGCACACTGTAGATTTGGAAGATGAAGTGGATACATTTAGTCAACACTTCAGTGTTTAGTTTCACCTGGAAATTTAATGTTTAACTCTGTTTTTATGAAGGAAGCTTTCTGGAAGGATCCATTTGTATTATGCACCAAGTTTTCTTTTGGGTAGCAGTAAACTCATAGGAATTAATGAGAAGAAATTTGTCATGCAACAATTTTTTTTTAATATGAAACAATAAAAACTCCATTTTCTAGTCGGTTCCTCCTTTTTTGTACTGTTAAATATATACCTGCATTTACCTTACTCAACAGATAAGTTACTAAATATTGAAACGTTGGTCGAACTTCATAATGCTTTGCATTTAACTGGGCTTGGTGACTGTTGTTTATGAGGGCAAGCTTTTAATCTATATGCTCCTTTATTTATTTACTAGTTATTTTTGCTTAGAAGCAATATTTTCTATTAGTTTGACAAGGGTAGGAGAAATAGGTCTCTGTCATGTAAATATTTAATGTGTGCTAAATATTTGTTGAATTGCTTAGAAGAAGCAAATCAGTTGCTGATGAGGAAGATGGACATTTCAGGGTTCAGCAATTGAAATGTTTGTCTAGATTTCCTGCCTAGAAATAGCAGCTTTCCAATGAAAGTGCTTTACTAAAGTACTAAGTGCTATATAATATCAGTATTTCAAAATTAAACCCTGAAATATTTAATGGATTATTGTAATACTTTGCAAATAGGATTTTTTTTTTGCAGGATCCAACGTATGTATGTGTATATTCAGTTTTTAAAAATGTTTTAATTGTAGAAAATATTAACCATACTGAAGAGATTCAGTACGATGAGTCCCCTCGAAACTCCATCACTTAGTTTCAAAATTTATCAGCTCACGGCCAATCTTGTTTCATCTCTGTCCACTCCCTCTCCCTACACTCAGGTATTTTGTTTTGAAGTGTCTTAAACAACAGAAATTTATTCTCTTACAGCTCTGGAGATCAAAAGTCCAAAATCAGTTTTAGTGAGCTAATATCAAGATATAGGCTAGGGCTGCCCTCTACCAGAAGGCTCTAGGGGAGAATTTGTTTGCCTGCCTTTTCTAGGGCTTGGGGCCATCTGCATTCCTTGGCTCATGGCCTCTCTGTCTTCAAAGCCAGCAGCGTATCTGTCACCATCTCTGCTTCTACCATCACATCTCATTTTTTTAAAAAAAAAAAAGGAAGTAAAAGCCATATAACGCATCACCATTTTAACCATTTTGAAGTGTATGTAATTCAGTGACTTTTAGTACATTCACAGTGTTGTACACCGTCACCACTATTTAATCCAGAACTTTTTCATTACCCCCAAAAGAAACTCCATACACATTAAGCAATCACTCTCAATTCCCTCCTTTTCCCAGCCCAGTTATAATGAAGAATGCTGCTATCAACACTGGTGGCTGTGTAAGATTTTGTTTGAGCACTTTGTCTACACGACAAGAAATGAAATTGCTGGATCATATAGTAATTCTGTGTTTAATTTTTTGAGTTGTTCAAACTGTTTTCCATAGTGGTTTACAATTTTATATCCCCACTAGAAATGTATGAGGACCCAATTTCTCCATATATTTGCCAACGCTTGTTATTTTATTTTAAACAAAATCCTAGTGGATATGAAGAAGTGGATTTCAAATGACTTTTTTTTTGAGACAGGATCTCGCTCTGTCACCCAGGCTGGAGTGCAGTGGCATGACCATAGCTTATGCAGCCTCCAACTCTTGGGCTCAAGTGATCCTCCCACCACAGCCTCCAAAGTAGCTGGGACTTCAGGTGTGCACCACAGTGCCTGGCTAATTTTTTATTTTTTGTAGAGATGGGGTCTTGCTATGTTGCCTAAGCTGGTCTAGAGCTCTTAACCTCGAGCAATCCTCCCAGCTTGACCTCCCAAAGTGCTAGGATTATAGACATGAGCCACTGTGCCTGCTTCTCCCAACTGATTTTTTAAGACATTTTTGGCAGCATGTGGTGGCTCACGCCTGTAATCCCAGCACTTTGGGAGGCCGAGGTGGGTGGATCACAAGGTCAGGAGTTCAGGACCAGCCTGGCCAACATGGTAAAACCCTGTCTCTACTGAAAATACAAAAATTAGCTGGATGTGGTGGCACGCTCCTATAGTACCAGCTACTCTGGAGGCTGAGGCAGGAGAATTGCTTGAAGTGGGAGGCGGAGGTTTCAGTGAACCGAGATTGCACCACTGCACTCCAGCCTGGGTAACTGAGCAAGACTCCGTTTCCAAAAAAAAAAAGACATTTTTGCCTAAACTGTATATATATTTACGAAAATATATATATTTATATTTTTATATATACATGTTTATATTTACTATATATATAAATACATGTTTATATTTACTATAATATATTTACCATATATAAATACATGCATTTATATTTACATATATATACATGTTTATATTTACTATAAATATATAAACTATATTTATGTAAATATATTTATATATACGTTTATATATTTATATATAATAAGTTCTACCTGTAAGTTCACTCCCCTATTTGCTTTCTGTTCTCAGTGCTTACAAATTAATAAAAATACTTGACATTTGTTAGACATGTGCTGTGTGGTTATGGAGTTGTGTTGAGCTCTTCATTGACATGATGTGATTTACAGACTATCGATGGACTTGATTTCACCAGCAACCCAGACTCCTATGTGTAAACAACTCAGAAAGTAATAGAGGTGAGGCTGAGAGTAGGCGTGTCCCATTAAGGAATCTCGAAATAGGAAGAAATTTCCGAAGCTACATACATTTGGAAATAATAATACTCAAGAGAGAAAGGAAATTCTGCTTGCAGAAGGATTCACCAGAGGGTTCCTTTAAGTAGCAAGTTCCCAGATTGGTGAAACATAAGTTCAGTGTGCTAAATCTGAAGACTGGGACCCTATTTTAGAATGTCATCTTTATGTTAAATGAGGCACTCCTAACCACTTACTTGTGCCTCAGGCCATCCTCTCAAGTCCTATTCAGCAGAAGCAGGTAAGAGTATCACAACAGGACTCATGAAGTAAGAACAAAAAGATATCCACTGGATTTGGTAATTAGAAAGTCATTGGCATTCAATTTTAAAAGGGCCGTTTCTGCACTGGGTGGGGATGGGGCAGAGAAACGCAGCACTGAGGCAGTATCACAGCCAGTTTTGTTTTGAGAGTTGGGGGAAGGCTGGGGGTTGAGTAATCAATGGGATACAATGAAGTCAAGGTAAGTGACTCCTTTTAAAAAGATTGAATGAGCCAGGAAGGAGAAGGAAGAAGATAGAAGGTCAACATGTGGTTGGATTCATATTTTTTAGGAAGAAAAACCAACCGTATTTTTGTAGATTTTGGGAATAGAGCTGGATGAGCAGGAGATGTTGAAGATACAGGGGAGAGATTAGTGACTGGTGCACCTGTGCATTTGTCTGTTTTGGACATGCCACATTTTGTTTGCCCATTCACATGCTAATGGACATTTGGACTATTTCTACCTTTTGGCCATTGTATATAGGGCTGTTATGACTATTTGTGTACAAAATTTTGTTTGAGCACCTGCTTTCAATTTTTTTTTTTAAGTTTTAAAGAATGAACCCATGGGTCAAGGACACAGAGGGAATGCTTAGCTTTAGGGGAGGGGGGTTGTTGTCCACAGGGACTAAGGAATGGAGGTGAGGGTGATGCCCAGTGGGTGGGCTTCTGCGGAGGGAGCAAGATAGTTAGGAAATTTCCATCTGATGTTCTTTTACCCTATTCCCACTTCAGAAAGGTAGTAATCTGCTTAGCATGAAAAGCTGAAGTATGAGAATGGCTGTCTAAAGGAATGGAGGAGAGAAGAACTGACCAGAATAAAGGAATTATCCTAAAGGACAGCCATATCCCATTAAGATAACTTCTCGGTACTTTAGACTGGGCCAGCATCAGGCTGAGTGGCCTGTACATCTGATCCAACACTTCATTTCTGATACTCTGCTCAAGTGTAAGCTCTGCTGGGTGTCACATGTGGACATGTTATCCCAGTGTGGCTCTGTAATTTTATTCCTGACTCTATTCCCCTCTCTTCTTTCATTTACAAACCTTTCCACTGTGCCCTTTGGAACTCCTGCTCTGTTATAAAGAATCCCTGGTATTCCTAGCATCTTTTCCGAACATTCCCACCATGTCAAGGTTAAATGAACACTTGATGTCCCTGAAGATTAGTAGTCCCCTAAAGCTGCTTCCAGTCTTACAACAAAGACACACAAATTTGTGTTTACTCTGTGGTAGGAATCATTCAAAGCACTTTCAGACTCCTTAGCTAACTTAATCTTCATGACAACCCTATGAAGTTCGTGCTACTAGTTTTTACCTAGCACCAACTTACTAAGGTACCAAGAGATGTATAGAACTTGACCTGAGGCAAGCAGCTAGTAGACGGCAAAGTTGAAAGATAAACCCAGGAAGCATGGCATCAGAATCTTTACTGTTTTTTCTTTTTTTCTTTTTTTTTGATTTGCATTTCTCTAATGACCAGTGATGATGAGCATTTTTTCATACGTTTGTTGGCCTCATATGTGACTTCTTTTGAAGTGTCTTCATATTCTTTGCCCACTTTTGAATGGGGTTGTTTTTTTCTTGTATATCTGTTTTAGTTCTTTGTAGATTCTGGATATTAGCCCTTTGTCAGATGGGAAGATTGCAGAAATTTTTTCCCATTCTGTTGGTTGCCGATTCACTCTAATGATGGTTTCTTTTGTTGTACAGAAGCTCTAAAGTTTAATTAGATCCCATTTGTCTATCTTTGCTTTTGTTGCCATTGCTTTTGATGTTTTAGTCATGAAGTCCTTGCCTATGCCTATATCCTGAATGGTTTCGCCTACATTTTCTTCTAGGGTTTTTATGGTGTTAGGTTTTATGTTTAAATCTTTAATCCATCTGGAATTAATTTTAGTGTAAGGTGACAGATAGGGGTCCAGTTTCTGCTTTCTGCACATGGCTAGCCAATTTTCCCAACACCATGTATAAAACATGGAGTCCTTTCCCCATTGCTTGTTTTTGTCAGGTGTGTCAAAGATCAGATGGTTGTAGATGCGTGGTGTTGCTTCTGGGGAGAATCTTTACTCTCGACAGCTAAAACATACTGACTTTCTAAAGCTCTTTGAAGCTGAGGCCACTGAATTCCCTCATACTCCAGATACTTCTTTTCCAGAGGTGGAGTGTTGGTGTTACCAATTCTAAATCTTTTCAAGGTTTTGTGTTCTAAATCTAGGCTTACTAGGCCTATTCCAAGTGTCCTAGTATTCCACTTTTTTGGATTCACTGAGTCCACTAATCCTTGTTGCTATGTCTTATTTCTGATTTGTTTTTGTCCTTCTGGGTTTATAACTTTAAGATATCCTCTTTATTGCCATATTATGGGGGTTTGAGGAGTTTGTGGAGTTAAATGCTTGTGTTTAATCTCCTACTACTTTGAATTTGAATGGCTAGGTTAGTTTAACATTAGAAAATACATTAATTTACCACTTAACATATTAAAGGGAAAAGCATGTGATTGTCTTAATAGATCTACTTGGCCATCCTTGCCTTGGTTTATTCCCTAAAGAGACTTGGCATTTTCTAAAGAGGATGGACCCACATGAGTGTTCACAGCAGCATTGTTAGTAGGGCCATAATGCTGTCAACCGTTCACACGATCATGCACACGTTCACAGGCAGGAGAGGAGGTGGGCAATTTGTCATACAGTCAGTTACACAGTGCGTGACTATAGAACAGTAAAATTACTTTCCTAGAGCTCAACATACATCAATATGGATAAGTCCCAGAAAGATGTTGAATGACAAAAGTGAAGTATACAGTTGTGTACTGCATAATGACATTTCGGTCAATCGTGGATGGCATATAGCTGATGGTCCCATAAGATTATAATACTGTATTTTTACTGTACTTTTTCTACATTTAAATTTGTTTAGATACCCAAGTACTTGCCATTGTGTTACAATTGCCTACAGTAGTCAGTACAGTAACATGCTAGGAGCAATAGCCTATATCATATAGCCTAGGTGTGTAGCAGCCACACCATCTAGGTTTGGGTAGATGCACTCTCTGATGTTCACATGGTGATGAAATTGCCTGACAGTGCATTTCTCAGAATGTATCTCTTTCTTTAAGTGACATATTAACTGTAGTTTTATTTTTTATAAAGTCAAAAAAACAAGTTCAACAAACAAAACATTGTTTTAAAACTGAAACTCATAGAGGAGCAATAACCGAAAAATTGAAGATTATAGTTCCTTCATGGGGGCAGGGGGCCCCCATGGGATCTGCTAAGTGGGATCTGCTGACAAGGAGCTTTGTCAGTGGCAGTGTTCTATCAAGTTGAGTGGTAGATTAATAAGTGCTGGTGTTATTATTATGCTTTATGACTTTGAGATATATAATATGCTCTTTTATTGTGCTAATAAACAACACCGTTTTATAGTATACAATTCAGTGGTGTCAAGTACATTCACAATGTTGTGCAACTGTCACCACCTTCTGAAAAGTTTCAGAAGTTTTAAAATCACCCCAGAAGGAAACCCTGTACCCGTGAAGCAGTCACGTCTCATTTCCCCCATTCTTTCCAGTACCCGGCAACCACTCATATACTTTCTGTCTCTGTGGATTTGCCTATTCTGGATATTTCACATAAATGGAATCATATATATGGCCTTTTGTATCTGGCTGCTTTCATTTACCATAATGTTTTCAGGGTTTTTCTGCAATGTAGCATGTTTTAATACTTCATTTTTTTATGACCAAATCATAGTCCATTGTATGGACATGCCACATTTTGTTTGCCCATTCACATGTTGTTGGACATTGGGATTGTTTCTGCCTTTTGGCCATTGTAAACAGGGATGTTATGATTATTTGTGTACAAAATTTGTTTGAGCACTGGCTTTGAATTCTTTTTTAAAAGTTTTTAAAAATATTTGTTTATTTGCGATGAAGTCTCTGTCATCCAGGCTGGAGTGCAGTAGCTTGATCTCCGTTCACTGCAGACTCCCCATCTTGCAAGCTCAAGTGATCCTCCCGCCTCAGCCTTCTGAATAGCTGGGACTACAGATGCAAGCCACCATCCCCAGCTAATTGTTTTTGTATTTAATATTTTTGGTAGAGACGAGGTTTCACCATGTTGCCCAGGCTGGTCTTGAACTCCTGAGCTGAGGCAATCCAGCTGCGTTGGCCTCCCAAAGTGCTGGAATTACAAGCATGAGCCACTGTACCCAGCCCTGCTTTCAATTCTTTTGGGCATATATATCTCTGAGTGGAATTGCTGAGTTATATGGTAATTCTATATTTAACTTATGGAGGAACCACCAAACTGTTTTCCACAGTGGCTGCATGTTTTACATTCCCACCAGCAATGTATAAAGGTTCTGATTTCTTCACATCCTCACCAATGCTTTTTTTTTTTTTTTCAGATTACAACCATCCTAGGAGGTATGAAATGGCATCTCATGATGGTTTGACTTGCATTTTTCTGATGGCCAGTGATGTCAAGCATCCTTTCTTGTGCTTCTTGGCCATCTGTATATATTTTTTGGAGAAATATCTATTAGATTTAGTTGCCTAGTTTTGTTTGTTTGTTTGTTGGAGACAGTTTTGCTCTTGTTGCCCAGGCTATAGTGCAGTGGTGCAATTTCGGCTCACTGCAACCTTCGCCTTCCGGGTTCAAGTGATTCTCCTGCCTCAGCCCCCTGAGTAGCTGGGAATACAGGCATGTGCCACCATGCCTGGCTAATTTTTGTATTTTTAGTAGACATGGGGTTTCACCATGTTGGTCAGCCTGGTCTTGAACTCCTGACCTGGTGATCTGCCTGCCTCAGCCTCCCAAAGTGCTGGGATTACAGGTGTGAGCCACCACGCCCAGTCTTTTTTTTTTTTTTTTTTTTGAGATGGAATCTCACTCTGTTGCCTAGGCTGGAGTGCAATGGTGTGATCTCAGCTCACTGCAGCCTCTGCCTCATGGGTTCACGTGATTCTCCTGCCTCAGCTTCCTGAGTAGCTAGGATTACAGGTGACTGCCACCACAGCTGGCTAAATTTGTATTTTTAGTAGAGATGGGGTTTCACCATGCTGGCCACCCTGGACCTATTTTTCAAATGTACAATTTAAAAAATATTTCACAGCTCAAATATTTTAAAACATGTGCATGGCAGATACTTCTTTTCCCTGTGGTAGTAATAATAAAGAAGGCTTTTAAATCAAGCATTTGATCAAACTACTATGGAAATAGGTTAAAAGCTCAGAGATTCCTTGGGAGGCAGGTAGTTTTAAATCGCCCACAGTACTGGCTCTAAGTCAATATGATAGAGAAATTTATTTGAGTAAGGGGAATAAAGGAAATTACATTTTAAAGAATTTTTGAGTATAAACCTAAACCAAAAAATTGACTTAGAAAAGATATTTTTTTTAGATACATGAGTTTACATAATGTTCTTATTTCTTCATTCATCAAGTATGAATGGGGAATGAAGTACTGGGAGTCGAATCTTAATATATTTAAATACATTTTTATGTGGTTGATGTCTGCCTGCTTGCTTGCTTTTCTTTTTCAGTTCTTTTCTCTCTTTCTCTTCTCCCTCCTTGCTCTCTCTCTCTTCTTTCTCTTTTCTTTTCCCCTCCCTCCCTCCCTCCCTATCATGCCATAACTTTTCTGTCATATCACGTGTACATCAGGCAATGTAAAAATAACTGTACTGTTGAATTTACTCCATAAATATCTACTTTTCTGTATTTCGGAGACTATAATTTAGTGTTTTATTCCTTGCATTATAAAATTGACAGGATATTTACTTTATATTTTTCATAACTCTTTATATGAATGGCTACATGATGATGTGCCTGATTAAGAAATTTTCTTGCATGGAGGGGTAGTAGAGCTGTGTGCTAGCCTGGTTGTTTTTCCTTGCACCATCTTATCAATTACTCTGATTTTTTTCTTCATGTCTTCATAGCCTCTTCCTGAGAAGTTTGTGGTAAAAGGTGTTGTGGATCGTTTTTCAGAAGAGTTTGTGGAGACCAGAAGAAAAGCTTTGGATAAATTTCTAAAAAGAATTACGGATCATCCTGTGCTCTCTTTCAATGAACACTTTAATATTTTTCTCACTGCTAAGGTAAGGGAAGAAGTTTACATACTCTTCCCCCAAATCACCGTTCTTGGGGTTCTTTCTTAAAAGCTGTTTTGAGTAAGATTTGGTCTCTACACAAAATTTTAACAAACAGCTGAGTGTGATGTTGTACATCTGTAGTCCTGGCTACTTGGGAGGCTGAAGCAGAGTAGCTTGAGCCCAGGAGTTTGAGGTTCAGTGAGCTGTGATTGTGCCACTGCACTGCAGCCTGGGTGACAGAGTGAGACCCTATCTCTTTAAAAAAAAAAAAAAACAAAAAAAAAAAGCTGTTTTGATCTTTCAAAAACCACCTTTATGAATGAATGGTTCACTATAACAGGGTTGTCATAAGATTGGTCTCTTTTTTTGGTGCCTCTGTGCATTAACATGTTTTTTTGTTTTGTTTTGTTTTGTTTTTTTGGTATTAGCAAATCCATACAGGTGGATTCTATGTTAGAATTTAGGAGATCCATCCTCACCTCACCCTGGGCCCATCCACTTGCAGCTGCAGAGGAAGTTAGAATATTTGCTCTGCCCAAAGCAAAGCTAAGTGTTTCCTTAAACACTCTTGGCATTATTACTGGGTGAGCCCAGCCTGGCCAACAATGGACACGGAAGAGAAGGAACATTTGAGTGTTTGGTGAGGGTGTTCTTCATAAGGGCGCTTTGAGTGATGACTTGCAGCCACGTTTACAGACAAGGAGACTCAAGTTCCAGGAGCTTGTCCTTGTTTGGGTAGCATCACTAGGATTTCAGATTGGGTTTTTGTGGCTACTGAGGCCACACCATCCCTGTGTATCACACTGCCTGATTGTTATTTACCTGCAACGCTGTTCCTGTCAGGTGGGCATTTGCCACATAAAACATTTGGGTCCTACACAGTTGCCAGATTCTGTGTTTTCAGACTCAAGTTAGTTGTTCACTGGCTTTTCTCTGTACTTCCCTGTTGGCAGAACTGGGCAGAAAACCGGAGGTGCTGTGCTCTCACTGTCTGCAGAAATGGGGTCACATGCTCAGACACTCCTGCTAGCTTCCTTCCAGTCCTATCTGTTTGGTTTCAGGTATCAGATTCCCCTGTTCAGGCTGTATGTGATGTGTTCCATGTTGGGAAGGGTATTGTGGTCCAGATACTTTCTAGTTTTTCAAATCTGCAAAACTGAGGAATCTTTACAGATAACATTAGTTGACATTAAAGACTTCAGAGAGTGTGCCACTCTTCATTCAATGGAAGCCACAGGACAGAGTTCTTTAGTTTTGTTTTATAACCTCAGTTGGCATTGAGCCTTACTGACAACACTCCAATTCAGTGTCTTTCTCCCAGAGGCTTTCCCCTCCTGCAGATTGGACTGGTACACTGTTTAAAAATAAGTATTTCCTGGCGAACTAATCCTCAGGTATAATCCTTTCAACTTATACTCAAAGTAGAATACATCCTGTTCTCTAAAAGTACAATTCACTTTCTCACCCAAGATCCATTTTCCAGAAAGCCCTCAAGTACAGTCATGTTTACTGAACAAAAAAGAAAAGGGAGGGAAAAGCTTGGACCCCTGATTGTTGGGAATCTGTATGAAGAATAAGTAGGAAAGAGGGAGAGTGTGTGTGAGACAGAGAGAGAGAGGGAGATTTATCTATCTGTGGGACAAGCAGTATGAAAATGACTTAAAAAATATAAGGTCCTATACTGTCTCATCAAAATCCAACTCCATGTGAGTGAATACAGGAGAGGTGGCTTTAAACAGAACAAATTCTAGCCATAGTTCAGTATCCCTTGCTGAACAAAATGCGCTAAATAACCTTATATTTTCTTTTTTCTTTTTTAAGACAGCGTCTTGTTCTGTTGCTCAGGCTGGAGTGCAGTGGCATGAGCTCAGCTCACTGCAACCTCCATCTCCCAGGTTAAAGCAATTCTCCTGCCTCAGCCTCCTAAGTAGGTAGGATTACAGGCGCACACCACCCCATCTGGCTAATTTTTGTATTTTTAGTAGAGATAGGGTTTCACCATGTTGGCCAGGCTGGTCTCCAATTCCTGACCTCAGGTGATCCGCCCACCTTGGCCTCCCAAAGTGCTGGGATTACAGGCATGAGCTACCACATCCAGCAGCTAAATAGCCTTATCTTTTCTTTAAACATTTTAAAAATTGTGATAAAATACACATAGCATTTGCCATCCTAACAATTTCTAAGTATACAGTTCAGTAGTGTTAAGTATATTTAAATTGTTATGCAACTCATCTTCAGAACTTTTTCATCTTGTGGATCTGAAACTCTATGAACATTAAGTGGCAGCACCCTATTCCCCCCTCTTCCAGCTCCCTCATTTTTTCCTTTCACACACCTTGAATAGCTCTTATCTTGTTCTTGGTTGACACTTACATGTTCTGCCTTAGGAAATGCAGAGACGCTCTTCCTTTTCCTTGTGATAACATGAGCTTATCAACAAATTAGAAGTGCCATTAAGAAGAAGCCAGTAAGGCTGTGCATGGTGGCTCATTCCTGTAACAACCAACACTTTGGGAGGCCAAGGCAGGTAGATCACCTGAGCCCAGGAGTTCATGTGCAGCCTGAGCAACATGGTGAGACCCCATCTCTATATATTAAAAGAAAGAAGAAGCACAGCAGCCAGTAATGCTGGGAGAAATGATGACACTCAATAGCAACTATATTCAAGTCAATATTTTCATCTTCGGCAGAGTGGGTCTGGCAATCAGATAGATAATACTAAATAACTTTATTCAACATGTTAATTAACTTGGTTAACTAGGACACCCATTCAAAGCTCTCCTTGAAGTGGAGGCTGTGCAGTCCAGCGAGTCCATTTGACTGCAGTGGCACTTCTAAAAACGCTGTCTGCAGAGGTAATTCCAAGAACTCTGAGGCTTCAGTTCTAGTCTTGTGAAGGCCTCGTGCCTTTGCAGATGTTTCTTGTCTAGAGTGCGGGAGGTCAGAAGGGGAGGTGGAATCTTTAGAACACTCTCAGGCAGCCAGACTCTGAAGGGAAGGAGAGAGGTAGAGAGGAACTAGAGGAGATTGCTGCTGTTTTTAAGATGGATCAACCTTGGGTGTATTTTACATGCTAAAGGAATAGCAGCTGAAGACACAGACAGATAGGGGCTAATTGGTAGGGCAAGGCCCTTGGTTAGGGGAAGGTGTGGATAGGTGTTCAAGAAAGACTCTGAAACCATGATTTTCCTCTGCTCCCAAACAACAGCAGTTGTCATCCACACAGAAGACTTTTGTGACCAAATTGTGGGGTTGGGGGTGGGGACCAGGATTTTCCCCAAACACTAAGCAGCAGTTGCCAGCTGGTTGTCCACCAGTTTAATTCCCACATTATTTACCTGGAGATAGCATCAGGTCCCACAGGTTGAGGACTCAGTCCCCGAGTCTGAGAGCTTCCAGATCTCAGACATGAAGTTCAAGCCTCCAGAGCTTCTGACCGGCCAGCTTCAAGCTGAGCTTTCTGTGACCCCTTCTTTGGGTTCCATTAATTTGCTGGATCAGCTCACAGAACCCAGAGAAACACATTTACCAGTTTATTATAAAGGATATCACAAAGGATACAGATGAAGAGTTGCATTGGGTAAGGTTTAGGGCAAGGGACGAGGAGATTCCATGCCCTCCCTGGGTGTACTACCCTACAGGAAACTCCACATGTTCAGCCCTCTAGAAGTTCTTGGAACCCAGTTCTCTTGGGTTTTTGTGGAAGTTTCATGACAGCAGCATTCCTTCCTCCAGGGTGTGGGAAAAGACCCTGTCTGGAATGAGGGCCTTTTGACCCATAATCAGAAAGACTGGGGAAGATTCAAGTCCTGCCTTGGGAGGAGGCAGGAGAAGGTCAGAGAGATTTTGTTTCCTGAGGCTTAACACATCCATCATTATAGTGAAAAACTGGAACAGGCTGGGTGCGGTGGCTCATGCCTGTAATCCCAGCACTCTGAGGTCAGGAGTTTCAGACCAGTCTGACCAACATGGAGAAACCCCCTCTATACTAAAAATACAAAATTAGCTGGACATGGTGATGCATGCCTGTAATCCTAGCTACTCGGGAGGTTGAAGCAGGAGAATTGTTTGAACC
>PVKP010047624.1:0-14918 GCA_004027715.1 Plecturocebus donacophilus | reverse complement strand
GAAGAAACAAAAGAAAGCTGCCAGGCAGAGTGGCTCACCCCTGTCATCCCAGCTCTTTGGGAGGCCAAGGTGGGAGGACTGCTTGAGCTCAGGACTTTGAGACCAACCTCAGTAACACAGTGAAACCCCATCTCTACAAAAAAATCAAAAATTAGCTGGGCCTGGTGGCGCACACCTGTAGTCTTAGCTGCTCAGGAGGCTGAGGTGGGAGGATCTCTTGACCCCAGGAGGCAGAGGTTGCAGTGAACCGAGATTGCATCACTGTACTCCAGAGTGGGTGACAGAAAGTGACCCTGTCTCAAAAAAAAAAGGTCTGGGCACGGTGGCCTCATACCTACATACCTGTAATCCCTGAACTTTGGGAGACTGAGGCAGGCACGCAGATCACTTGTGATCAGGAGTTCAAGACCAGCCTGACCAACATGGCAAAACTCTGTCTCTACCAAAAATATAAAAGTTAGCCAGGCTAACTTTATGGTGGTGGTGGGCGCCTGTAATCTCAGCTACATGGGAGGCTGAGGCAGAAGAATTGCTTGAACCTAGGCGATTGAGGTTGCAATGAGCCAAGATCAAGCCACTGCACTCCAGCCTGGGCAACATCGAGAGACTCTATCTCAAAAGAAAGAAAGAGAAGCCAGGTACGGTGGCTCACGCCTGTAATCCCAGCACTTTGGGAGGCCAAGGCGGGTGAATCACAAGGTCAGGAGTTTGAGACCACCTGGCCAACATAGTGAAACCCTGTCTCTACTAAAAATACAAAAATGAGCTGAGCACAGTGGCAGGAGCCTGTAATCCCAGCTACTCAGGAGACTGAGGCAGGAGAATCGCTTGAACCTGGGAGGCAGAGGCTGCATGCAGTGAGCTGAGATTGCACCACTGCACTCCAGCCTGGGCAACAGAGCAAGACTCTATCTCAAAGAAAAAAAAAAAAAAGAAAGAAGGAAGGAAGGCCGGGCACAGTGGCTTACACCTGTAATCCCAGCATGTGGGGAGGCTGAGGCAGGTGGATCACAAGGTCAGGAGTTCGAGATCAGCCTGGCTAACATGGTGAAACCATCTCTACTAAAAATACAAAAAATTAGCAGGGCATGGTGGCAAGCACCTGTAGTCCCAGCTACTCGCTACTCAGGAGCCTGAGGCAGGAGAATCACTTGAACCCGGGAGGTGGAGGTTGCAGTGGGCCAAGATCGCACCACTGCACTCCAGCCTGGGCAACAGAGCAAGACTCTGTCAAAAAAAGAGAGAGAAAGAGGGAGGGAGGAAGAGAGAGAGGAAAGAAGGAAGGAAGGAAGGAAAGAAAGAAGGAAGGCAGGCAGGCAGGAAGGAATCGAGGGAGGAATCGAGGCAGGAATCCAGGATGATGAGGTTCAGGACACACGCACTGAGTCCTTACTGTGTACCAGCTGCCTTCGCTGCATTATCCTTCCTCATCCTCACGACTGTTCTCTATGATGAGGCCTTAAGGGGCTGCATTTCAGCTGGGGAAACCGAGAGCTTAGGTGATCTGCCCAAGGACTCACTCTCAGTAGCAGATCTGGATTAACGCAGGTAGGCCTGACTCCCAAACCTAACCTGACCATGAGGCTCTTTTGCAAGTGCCCTCCCCTCTAGGCCTCAGTTTCCCCATTCATTGCAGTCACAGAGGCTGTTGATAAGGGCTCACTGAGAGCCAGGCACCAGTTTGCCACCTGGTCCATTGCACTTAATCCTATTACTGCATTTGAATCTGTGACCTGTTATAACCACAAGGCCACGCTGCCTTGGTTCTACCTGCCCATTCTCATGTTGATGGCAAGTGAGTTTCCAAGTCCAAGGCTCTCCAGGAACACTGCAGACTTCCTCCACAAACAGGATGGGGAAGAGAAGGTCTCAGCAGAAAGGCACCCCGGGGCAGGCCAGGCCAGGGCTGAGAGCGATTGGGTAGCCAGAGACCAGACTAGGCAAGCTGGTCAGGGTCAGGGTGGGGGTGCAGAATAGAGGATCCTTTGTCAGGGCAGAAGCTGCAAGCCGCCCCATCCCCACCATCTGGCTCCAGCTCCAGCCCAGTGATGCATGATGGGGAGAATGTGGGGGGGTTGCTGAGGGCTGCCCACCTGCTCTGCCTCCTGGGATAAGCCAACCCGAGACCTCCCAGGCCCATCTGGCTAACACATCCCCAGGCCCTGACCACCCCTGGGACTCCTCTCGACAGGCTGAAATTGGCCTGGAGTGTGGCCAGCCTGTCAGGGTCACAGGTCACCATTAATCTGCCAGAACAAGGGAGGGCAGGTGGGTGGGCAGGCAGCCGGGGTGGGCAAAGCCCTGGCAGTTCCTGCCGTCTGCTGTGGTGGCCATGAAGAGAGGCTTTTCTCTTCTGGGAGGCAGGGAGATGCAGTAGAAAGAATATAGGACCCTAGGAAAATTGAAGATGTTCACATCTCACTACCTAACAATTCCACTTCTAGGTGGGGGCCCCAGTGAAACTCACCCCTTTGCACACAGTGTCATTGAAGCATGTGATAGTGAAATACTGGAAAAAAATGTAAGTGCCCATCAATACAGAGCAGGATAAATATAAAAACTGAGGCCGGGTGCAGTGGCTCACACCTGTAATCCCAGCACTTTGGGAGGCCAAGGCAGGCAGATCATCTGAGGTCAGGAGTTTGAGACCAGCCTGACCAACATGGAGAAACCCCATCTCTACTAAAAATACAAAATTAGCTGGGCGTGGTGGCCCACCCCTGTAATCCCAATTACTTGGGAGGCTGAGGCAGAAGAATCGCTTGAACCTGGGAGGCAGAGGTTGTAATGAACCGAGATCGCACCATTGCACTCCAACCTGGGCAACAGAGAGACTTTGTCTCAGAAGAGAAAGGCTCAGAGGGTACAGGGGAAGGCTCAGAGGGTACAGGGAGCCATCCACAGCCACATAAGGCAGAAGTGGGATCCGACCTCAGCACTGAAATTCTTACCCTCTAAAATTCACTGCCTTCCATGGAACCTTATACTGATCCCAATAGTTCAGTAGAGGGTCCTACACATCAGGAAGTTTAAGTAACTCAGTAATAATAATAAATAATTTTTTTTTAGATGGAGTTTTGCTCTTATTGCCCAGGCTGGAGTGCAATGGCACAATCTCGGCTCACTTCAACCTCCGCCTCCTGGCTTCAAGTGATTCTCTTGCCTCAGCCTCACGAGTAGCTGGGATTACAGGCATGAGCCATCATGGCTGGTTAATTTTTTGTATTTTTAGTAGAGACAGAGTTTCTTCATGTTGGTCAGGCTGGTCTCAAACTCCTGAACTCAGGTTATCCACTCGCCTCAGCCTCCCAAAGTGCTGGGATTACAGGAGTAAGCCACCACACCCAACTGATAACCTAATATTTAGGGAGCACTTACGGTGCACCAGGTAACTTGTTAAGCTCTGAATCCTCACAACCCTAAGGAACGGGTATTTTTTGTTCTGTTCTAAGATAGAGTCTCACTCTGTCGCCAGGCTGGAGTGCAGTGGCACAATCTCGGCTCACTGCAACCTCTGCCTCCCAGGTTCAAGTGATTCTCCTGCCTCAGCCTCCCAAGTACCTGGGACTACAGGCTCATGCCACCATGCCCAGCTAATTTTTGTATTTTTTTTTTTTTTTAAGATGAGGTTTCACCATGTTGGCCAGGCTGGTCTTGAACTCCTGACCTCAGGTGATCCACCCACCTCAGCCTCCCAAAGTGCTAGGATTACAGGTGTGAGCCACCACTCCCAGCCAATTTTTGTATTTTTAGTAGAGATGGAGTTTCACTATGTTGGCCAGGATGGTCTCGATCTCTTGACCTCATGATCTACCCACCTCAGCCTCCCAAAGTGCTGGGATTACAGGCGTGAGCCACTGTGTCTGGCCCTGGCTGTGAAATTCTAACTAATAGAATTCAGAAGCCTTGAAGTTCTAATCTATCAGGAAACTTCCAGATAAAGGAAAGCTGCCGGAGTGCAAAAATCTTAGAGATCAGCTGGGCGTGGTGGAACCTGCCTGCAGTCCCAGCTACTTGGGAGGCTGTGGCAGGAGGATTGCTAAGAGTTCGACACTGCAGTGAGGTATATAACTGCAGTGAGCTATAATTGTGCCTGTCCCCTGCTCCAGTTCATCACTTCTTTCTGTAATCAGCTCAGACTCCACATCCTCAGAGAGGAGAATGGGGGCCTGTTTGGGTCTTAAAATCAGGCCCCAGGGCACAAACAGTTTTTTAAGGCAAGGTAAAGAGCCCTGGGCTGGAATAAGTATGAATAATTAGGATTATACTGTAGTTAAATGATAATAATCAGAGAACAATAATAATAGCTGGCCTGTAGAGCTTATCAGTGTGCTAAGTACACCTTGTCTCAGATTAATCAGTTCTCTCAAGAATGCTGTGAGATGAGTCATCTTTTTCCATTTCCAGGAAGTGAAAGCCAAGCTCAGAGGGGTGAACCTGCCCAAGGTCACACAGGTGCCAGATAACTGGTGGAGCCTGAAGAGTGAAGACCTTATCCAGCTGGATGCTTCTTGGGGGACTTTGGGAAAAAAAATCCTCTTGGATCCTCAGTCTGCCCAGATGCACAAAGTAGGAAAAGACAAAGGGAATAGAACAGGAGCAAAGAAGCCAGGCGCAGTCGCTTACGCCAGTAATCCCAGCACTGTGGCAGGCTGAGGATTGTGCCACCCTGGGAATTCTAGACTAGCCTGGGCAACATGGCAAGACTCCGTCTCTACAAAAAATGTTTTGAAAAATGAGCCGGCATGCTGGCACACACCTGCTGTCCCAACTACTTGGAAGGTTGGGATGAGAGAATCACTGGAGCCTGGGAGGCCAAGAATGCAGTGAGCTGTGATTGCACCACTGCACTGAAGCCTGGGTAACAGAGTGAGACTCTCTCTCAAAAAGAAAGAGAGAGAGAAGAAAGAAAAAGAAAGAAGAAAGAAAGAAAGAGAAAGAAAGAAAGAAAGAAAGAAAGAAAGAAAGAAAGAAAGAAAGAAAGAAAGAAAGAAAGAAAGAAAGAAAGAAAGGAGGGAGGGAGGGAGGAAGAAAGGAAGGAAGGAATCCATCCAATCAGTCTAAGACATGAGGTTAAAATTAAAAAAAAAAAAAAAAAAAGCCGGGCGTGGTAGCTCACGCCTATAATTCCAGCACTTTGGGAGGCTGAGGTGGGTGGATCACTTGAGGTCAGAAGTTCGAGACCAGCCTGACCAATATGGTAAAACCCCATCTTTAAAAAAAGAAATAAATAAATAAATAAAGAGGGGCCGGGCATGGTGGCTCACACCTGTAATCCTAGCACTCTGGGAGGTCGAGGAGGGTGGATCACAAGGTCAGGAGATCGAGACCATCCTGGCCAATATGGTGAAACCTCATCTTAATAGAAAAAAAAAAAGAAGAAGAGAAAGAGAGAAAGAAAGAGAAAATGGACAGGAGCAAAGAAGCATGGAGCACCATTGTTTGATGGCAACTTGTAATCAGAAATTTCAACCAGCGGAGAGGAAGCAGAAAGTCCCAAGAACTTTGTAAGTGGCATCTAATTAAGCTCATGAGGTAGGAAAATAGTCTTAGGACTAACACTATCTATGAGCCAATCCTTGAGTAAGCAATGATTATAGAGCACTTGATTTCATGGCTGACACAGAGCAGAGTCGGTGGCAGCTTTTGCTGTTATTATTTATTTTTATTTTATTTATTTATTCATTTATTTTTGAGACAGGGTCTCACTCTGTTGCCCAGGCTGGAGTGCAGTGGCACGATCTCGGCTCACTGTAACCTCCCCCTCCCGGGTTCAAGCAATTCTCCTGCCTCAGCCTCCCAAGTAGCTGGGATAGCAGGCACGTGCCACCACGCCCGGCTCATTTTTGTATTTTACTAAAGACAGGGTTTCATCATGTTGGCCAGGCTGGTCTCAAACTCCTAACCTTGTGATCCGCCTGCCTCAGCCTCCCAAAGTGCTGGGATTACAGGTGTGACTCACCGTGCCCAGCCTTATTTATTTCTTATTATTTCTTTTTTGAGACAGAGTTTCCCTCTTGTAGCCCAGACTGGAGTGCAATGGTGCAATCTCAGCTCACCACAACCTCCACCTCCTGGGTTCAAGTGATTCTCCTGCCTCAGCCTCCTGAGTAGCTGGGATTACAGGCATGCCCCACTATACCCAGCTGATTTTGTACTTTTCTTTTATTTTACTTTATTTATTTATTTATTTAGAGACAGAGTCTTGCTCTGTTGCCCAGGCTAAAGTGCAGTGGCACGATCTCGGCTCACTGCAACCTCCGCCTCCCGGGTTCAAGCGATTCTCCTGCCTCAGCCTCCTGAGTAGCTGGGAGTACAGGCACGCCCTACTATACCTGGGTAACTCTTGTATTATTATTATTTTTTTTTATAAAGATGGGGTTTCACTATGTTGGTCAGGCTGGTCCTGAACTCCCGACCTCAGGTGATCCGCCCGCCTTGGCCTACAAAGTGCTTGGATTACAGGTGTGAGCCACCACGCCCGGCCAATTCTTGTATTCTTAGTAGAGACAGGGTTTCACCATATTGGCCCAGCTGGTCTTGAACTCTTGACCTCATGATCTGCCCTCCTTGGCCACTCAAAGTGCTGGGATTACAGGCGTGAGCCAGCACTCCCAGCTTTAATTTTGTATTTTCAGTAGAGATAGGGTTTCTCCATGTTGCTCAGGCTGGTCTCAAACTCTCAACCTCAGGTGATCTGCCCACCTCGGCCTCCCTTAGTTATTCTTCCTGATGCTCTCCTTCCCTTTTACCCCACCTCCAACAGGCCCCAGTGTGTTTTGTAAAAATATGGAATGCTTCACAAATTTGCATGTCATCCTTGCACAGGGGCCATGCTAATAATGCCTTTATTGTTCCAATTTTAGTATAAATGCTGCTGAAGCGAGCACCATAATTTTTTTTTTTTTTTTTTGCGATGGAGTCTCACTCTGTCACTCGGGCTGGAGTACAGTGGCTTGATCTCAGCTCACTGCAACCTCCACCTCTTGGGCTCAAGTGACTCCTGCTTCAGCTTCCCAAGTAGCTGGGATTACAGGCACCTGCCACCACGCCCGCCCAATTTTTATGTTTTAAGTAGAGACAGGGTTTTACTGTGTTGGTCAGGCTGGTCTCAAACTCCTGACCTCCAGTGATCAGCTTGCTCAACCTCCCAAAGTGCTGGGATTACAGGCACGAGCCCCCATGCCCACCTCACTAATTTTTTTTTTTTTTTTTTTTTTTTTTTTTTTTTAGATGGAGTCTCACCCTGTAACCCAGGCCAGAAGTGCTGGGATTACAGGCATGAGCCACTGCACCTGGCCTCACTAATTTTTTTTTTTTTTAAGAGACTGGGTCTCACTCTGTCATCCAGGCTGGAGTGCAGCAGCTACTCACAGGCACAATTATAGCTCATTGCAGCCTCAAATTCCCAGAGATCGTTCCATCTCAGCCTCCACAGTAGCTAGGACTGCAGGCATGCACCACCATGCCCCACTGATCACTGAGCCTTTTGCACCCCTGTAGCTTTCCTTCATCTGGAAGTTTCCTAATTGATTAGAATTTCAAGGAGTCTGAGTTCTATTAGTTAGAATTTCACAACCAGAGAATTCTATTGATTAGAATTTTATGGCACCACAGAAATATTGATTAGCATTTCATGGCCATAGAATCCTATTACTCAGAATTTCATGACTTGAGAGTGCTATTGATTTGAATTTCATGGCATCTTGGTGTTCCAGCAATGCAGGCTTCCCCAGATACCCACATAAATTGCTCAAATCTCTGCACAAACTGTCGCTTTCCCAGGGCAGCCTTCCCTGATCTCCCTATTACAAATTGTCTATCTGCCACCTGCTTTATTTTTTCCATGGTGTTTATCACCACTTAACAATATGTCACATACATTACTTACTCCTCCTATGCTAGAATGTAAGAATTTCCAACGGGACAGAGATTTTTTTTTTTTTTTTGAGACGGAGTTTTACTCTTGTTGCCCAGGCTGGAGTGCGATGACGAAATCTCTGCTCATGGCAACCTCTGCCTTCCAGGTTCAAGCGATTCTCCTGTCTCAGACCTGCAAGTAGCTGGGATTACAGACATGTGCCACCATGCCCAGCTAATTTTGTAGTTGCAGTAGAGATGGGGTTTCTCTATGTTGGTCAGGCTGGTCTCAAACTCCCGACTTCAGGTGATCTACCCACCTCAGCCTCCCAAAGTGCTGGGATTACAAGCCTGAGCTACCATGTCCGGCCCAGAGATTGTTTTAATTTCTTTTTTTTTTTTTTTTTTTGAGAGAGGATCTCACCCTGCCACCCAGGCTGGAGGGCAGTAGCACAACCATAGCGCACTGCATCCTCCATCTCCTGGGCTTAGGTGATCCTCCCACCTCAGCCTCCTGAGTAGCTGGAACTACAGGCATGCAGTCACTATTTTAAAAATAATTATATAGGCCTGACATGGTGGCTCATGCCTGTAATCCAAGCACTTTGGAGGCCAAGGCAGGTGGATCATGAGGTCAGGAGTACAAGACCAGCCTGTGCAACACAGTGAAACCCCGTCTGTACTAAAAATATAAAAATTAGCCAGTGTGGTGGTGCATGCCTATAATCCCAGCTACTTGGGAGGCTGAGGCAGGAGAATCACTTGAACCCAGGAGGGGAGGTTGCAGTGAGCCGAGACTGTGCTATTGTACTCCAGCCTTGGCAACAAGATCGAAAGTGTCTTAAAAAAAAAAAAAAAGTCCCATCTGAGATGAGATCTACACTCCTAGAACAGGGAGAGGAATTTAAATGATGGGGAGGGATGAGTCCAGAAAGGGATGTCCTAGCACCTGGAACCTATTCATTTTTCAGATCTCCAATGTTACCATCACTTGGTCCGGGAAGCTCTCTTTGATAGCCAGGTGAACTTGGCCCCCCTGTCAAATGCTCTTCAAGCTCCCTACACTCTGTTCATAGGACTCTGTACTGTTTGCATTTCATTATTTCTTTATTTGAGACAAGTCACCCTCTGCCACCCAGGCAGGAGTGAAGTGCTGCAATCTTGGCTCACCATAGCCTCCACCTCCCAGGCCCGAGTGATCCCCTCACTTCAGTTTCCTGAGTAGCTGAGACCACAGGCATTTGCCACCATGCCCAGCTAACTTTTTTACTTTTTGTAGAGACAGGGTGCCACTATGTTACCCAGGCTGGTCTCAAACTCTTAGGCTCAAGCAATCCTCCCACCGCAGCCTCTCAAACTGCAGGAATTACAAGCGTGAGCCACCACACATGGCCTTTTACTGTTCGTATTTAGAGATGTACTGGATGACTCTGATTGATGTCTATAGACAAGGACCATATCTAGTTTTGTACCTCCTGCCTAGACCAGTGCCTGGCACACAGTGCATATGTGTAGAATGAATGCATGAATACCACATCACATTCTTGCAGGCAGGATGGGAAAAGACCTGCTGGGCATAAGAGCTGCCAAGAATCAGGGGATGCCAGAGGGAGGAGGACCTTCAGGGCATTGAGAGTTGGCTCCGCTGTCCCTCTAGAGCCAGCTCCTGGGTAAAAGGCCAAATAGAGAAGGGATAGGCAGACCATGTGCAGTGGCTCAAGCCTGTAATCCCAGCACTTAGGGCAGCTGAAGCAGCTGGGTCACCTAAGGTTAGGAGTTTGAGACCAGCCTGGCCAACATAGTGAAACCCCATCTTTACCAAAAGTACAAAAATGGGGCTGGGTGTGGTGATGTGCACCTATAATCCCAGTTACTCAGGAGGCTGAAGCAGAGAATTGCTTGAAGCTGAGAGGTGGAAGTTGTGGTGAACCAAGATTGTGCCACTGCACTCCAGCCCAGGCAACAGAGCAAAACCCTATCCCAAAAAAAAAAAAAAAAAAAAATAGAGGAGCACACTAAACCATAGGCTATACCAGCGCTGTGACCTGTGGCTCCTGTCTGCTGTCACAGCAATCAGCTGTGCACAATGAGCAAACAAACAATACATAAGGACACGACATGGGTGGTGAATTTCACAAATCTTTATCGGTGGGGGAAAAGTCTCCCAATCCCAGAGCTTAAGCATTCAATTCAAAGCAAGGGTGAGAGGCTCAGATGGAGGAGAGACCCCTTTTTCCCACCCCTGTAATGTTAGACAAGTCCCTTAACTGCTCTGAGCCTGGAGCTCCTGGTTTGGTAAAGGGCCTCATAAAAGTCCTTGACTCCCAAGGGGGTCATGAGGATTAACTGAGATAACGCCTTGAGCTCCAGCCAGGCGTGCTCAGTGTGAGCTACAGGATTGCTATTGTTGGTAATAATTATTATTACTATTACCAGGGGGACTTTGGGAGGAGCAAACAGAAGGACGCATGCAAATCCTCTTGTGTGATGTCTGGCACTAAGGAGACCTTCCTGACCTCCCCTGTTCTGCAAACCTGTTCCCACCCTAGGTCATTCCAGACAGTCCACCCCAGTATCTTCCACTCTCCCCTCAACCCCTTCAATATTCTCCTCCTCCCCACAATCCCCAGCTGAGACCAGAGAAGGTGCCCACAGCAGCTGGCCAGGGTGCAGAGAGGGCCAGGCACAGAGGGAGGAGGGTTCCAACCAGGTCCCCTGCCCATTGTCTGAGCCTGCCAGCCCGCCAGCCAGCTGATGTCCTGGGTCTCCGACACCAGCTGGCCAGCCCCACCCCTGCCCCAACACCCCCTCCTCCCAGATCCCTCCCTGTCACTCAGCCTCTGCCCCCTCTCCGCCCACAGCCCAGAAAGACTCAGGGTGTGACCAGAGGGTCTGAGCTTTTGTCCCCCAAATAGGAGGCTGATTTGCATCTTTTAGCAATTTGCACACCCCATTCATTTGCATAGAGCTAGACTGCCACAAAGCCTGCCTGGTCGTTGGGGCTTGAGTGGGGCTATAAAATGTGATTTTGGGTGTTCCCTTTAAGCCTTCAGCACTTCCTGTCTGGGACTTTGGTCAGTGGCTTCACCACACTGTTCCTGCTGAAAAACGGAGGCAACACTTTCCTATACAGTGGTTTCGAGGAGTGAGACACGTGTGGTGTGCCTGGAATAAAGTGGGTGCTCAACAAACAAGAGCTGTTATTATCTACACATTCTCCAGAGTTCCCTGTTAAAGCCCGTGCTGTCCATTGGGCAGCCACTAGGCTATTTCAATTTCAACTAATTAAAATTAAATAAAATTGGTACTTTAGTTCCTCAGTCGCACCAGCCAAATTTAAAGTGCCCGACAGCCACACTCAGCTATCATACGGCGCTGCACAGATCACTGCAGCGTGTTCTACGGAAGAGTGCTGATTCAAGCCCTCTAATTTTCCAGACTTTTTCTCCCTTTTCAGAATAGTTCTCTCTTCTCTGCAGCCTTTCTTCCCCTCATCCTGCCCCCCCAACACACACAATGCCCCCCCTTCAAGTCCCTCCATATCCTCTGGGCATACATTCCAAAACCCCCAGTGAATGGCTGAAACTGCAGATAGTTCCTAAGCCTATCTAGTTTGTACTTGCAATGACCTTGGTGAGGTGTTCTTTTGTTTTCTGCAGGGCCTGCACCTGGGATGGAGGGTGGGGAACAGGTGTGGAACTGTGCCCTGGGGCACAGAGGGGATGGCTCAATTGCTGGTGTTGTAAAGCAAACAACTGCACCCAACTCTGTCCCAGGTGCCAGCAGGCGCTTCCACCTGCGGAGGTGGACGAGGGTGGGAAGGCCCGGGGAATTGTGGGCCCGCCCCCACCACCCCCCAGAGGCAGTTTCAGATCACATAACAAGGCTGGGCCTGGAGTGAGCAGTTTCTACCACAGCTGACACCTGGGGCAGGTGCGCCAGATGGGAGGCCCAGAGTGTGGGGGGAGGAAAGGCTTGGCAACTTCACAAAGGCCAAGGACAGCTGCGCCAGAGGCTGTGGAAGGTGCCAATAAGTCACATCCAGATTATTTCAAACTATGCACATTCCACATCCACTGTGGCCCCAATACCACCTGCAGGGAGAAGCAGGAGTTGGGCAACACCAATCATTTCTACAGCCTCATGTAGATATCCCAAAGTTAACATCCCCAAATCTGAACTCCACTCCTGCTTTTGCCCTTGGCATGTGTTTGTACATCCCACAGCTGTCACCACCTCAGCGTGTGGCTGCTCCATCCTTTCAGCTGCTCAGGCCCAGAACCTTGGAGTCATCTTTCATCCTTCTCTTTTCCATACCCCACAAACAAGCTATTAGCAAACTCCACTGTCTCCACCCTCAAATAGAATTCAAATCCAACCCCTGTACACCATCTCCATTGCCACTAACCTGGTCCAAGTCGCCATGGTCTCCCTCCAGAATCACCCAATGGTTTTCCACCATTGCCTCCCCTTCTCTCTGGAGGGATGATCATGTGGATCCTTTGCCCAAAACCATCTAGTGCTGTGAAATTTGCTGAGAAGAAAATCAAATTCCTGGCAGAGCACCATGCGGCTCAAGCCTGTAATCCCAGCCCTTTGGCATGAGCCACTTGGCCAGGTGCGGTGGCTCACGCCTGTAATCCCAGCACTTTCGGAGGCGGAGGCGGCCGGATCACAAGGTTAAGAGATTGAGACCATCCTGGCCAACATGGCGAAACTCCATCTCTACTAAAAAATACAAAAATTAGCTGGGCGTGGTGGCGTGCGCCTGTAGTCCCAGCTACTCTGGAGGCTGAGGCAGGAGAATTGCTTGAACCCGAGAGGCAGAGATTACAGTGAGCCGAGATTGCGTCACTGCACTCCAGCCTGGCGCCTGGCACCAGAGCAAGACTCTGTCTCAAAAAAAAAAAATCACTTGAGCCCAGGAGTTCTAGATTAGCCTGGACAACATAGTGAGACCCTGTCTCTACAAAAATTTTAGCCTTTTAGCCAGGCATGCTGGCTCATGACTGTAATCCCAGCACTTTGAAAGGCAAGGCGGGCAGATCACGAGGTCAGGGGTTCAAGACCAGCCTGGCCAACATCGTGAAACCCTGTCTCTATTAAAACTGCAAAAGGGCTGGGAGCGGTGGCTCACGCCTGTAATCCCAGCACTTTGGGAGGCCAAGATGGGTGGATCACCTGAGGTCAGGAGTTTGGAACCAGCCTGGCCAAATGGTGACACCCCATCTCTATTTAAAAAAAAAAAATACAAAAGTTAGCCAGGCATGGTAGCACACACCTGTAGTCCCAACTACTCAGGAGGCTGAGGCAGGAGAATCACTTGAACCTGGGAGGCAGAGGTTGTGGTGAGCCAAGATCGTACCCCTGTACTCCAGCCTGGGCAACAGACCAAGACTCCTCCGTCTCAAAAAAAAATTTTTTTAATTGGCCACAGGTGGTGGTATGTGTCTGTGGTCTCAGCTACTCAGGAGGTTGAGATGAGAGGATCATTTGAGCTCAGGAGGTCAAAGCTGCAGTGAGCCATGATCATGCCGCATTCCAGCCTGGGTGACAGAGTGAGACCTAGTCTCAAATAAATAAATTAAATTAAAGTAGAGCCAGGCACGGTGGCTCATGCCTGTAATCCTAGCACTTTGGGAGGCTGAGACGGGCAGATCACCTGAGGTCAGGAGTTCGAAACCAGCCTGACCAATATGGTGAAACCCCGTCTTTAAAAATAAATAAATAAATAAAGTAGAAATAGGCTGGGCGCAGTGTCTCACGCCTGTAATCTCAGCACTTTGGGAGGCCGAGGCAGGTGGATCACTTGAAGTTAGGAGTTCGAGACCAGCCTGGCCAACATGGTGAAACCCTGTCTTTAAAAAATAAATAAATAATAAATTTTTAAAAAGTAGAAATAAAAAATAAAGTCAGACTCCTTACTATAGCCTACCAAGCCCCATGTTATCTGGCTGCATTCCCCTTACTCTGTCTTCGAAGTATCCTGATGCTTTTTCTATGCCAGACATCTTTCTGCCTTGGAGCACTCAGCCTAATGGCTCTCTTACCTTCTCCAGGTTTCTGGAGTTTAATTACCGCCTCTTTAGAGAACATTCTCTCTGCTTTTTTATATACAATAGCACTTGGCCAGGCTCGGTAACTCGTACCTGTAATCCCAGCACTTTGGGAGGCCAAGGCAGACAGATCACTTGAGGTCAGCCTGGCCAACATGGTGAAACCCTGGCTCTACTAAAAATACAAAATTAGCCAGGTGTGATGGCGCATGCCTATGATCACAGCTACTTGGGAGGCTGAGGCAGGAGAATCACTTGAACCCAGGAGGCAGAGGTTACAGTCAGCTGAGATTGTGCCACTGCATTCCAGCCTGGGTGACAGAGCAAGACTCTGTCTCAAAAAAAATAAAAATAAAAATAGCACTTGGGCTGCCCCTCTGGCCTTTCTCCTGCCTTGTTTTTCCTTGGAGTACCCAGTATAGTATATACTGGCTAACAGCTGGGCACAGTGGCTCACACCTGTAATCCCAGCACTTTGGGAGGCCGAGGTGGGTGGATCACGAGGTCAAGAGATCAAGACCATCCTAGCTAACATGGTGAAACCCCATCTCTGCTAAATATATATATATATATTTACTAACTTGCTTATTGTCAGTTTATGGTCAATGTCCCCTTACAGAATGCCCACTCCACGGGGTGGGAATTTGGTCCGTCTGAGCACAGCTACCACAGTAGCCCCCGTGCTCAGGACAGTGCCTGGCGCACGGTATGTGCTCGGTGATTGAAGGAATGATGCACAAGCTCTGTGCTCAGTGCCTTGCTCAGCACCTAATATGGTTTTCTCACCCACTACCCACAGCCCCCACAGCAGGTACTGCTATTACAGACAGGGAAATGCCACACAGAGACTATGATTTACCCCAACTTAGTAACAGACCTATTCAAAGTGTGTCTCTTGTACCACTACCCCAATAGACAATCAGATTTGATAGCCAGGTTGCTGTTTGAGACCAAATTCTCAGGGCCCCGGAGGGATTCCATGCATAGGAAAGAGATTTGAGA
>PVKP010047623.1:0-14915 GCA_004027715.1 Plecturocebus donacophilus | reverse complement strand
TAGCATTACCAGAAGCTGCAATTTTCGTCTCTGATAAAACAGACTTTAAAACCACAAAGAACACAAGAATCAAAGAGGGACATTACATGGTGGTGAAAGGATCAGTGCAACAAGAAGAGCTAACGATCCTAAATATGTATGCACCCATTACAGGAGCACCCAGATACATAGGGCAAGTTCTCAATGACTTACAAAGAGACTTAGACTCCCACACAATAATAGTGGGAGACTTTAACATTATACTGTCAATATTAGACAGATCAACGAGATAGAAAATTAACAAGGATATCCAGGACTTGAACTCAGACCTGGAACAACTAGACTTAACAAATATTTACAGAACTCTCCTCCCCAAATCCACAAAATATACATTTTTCTCAGTATCACATTATACCTATTTTAAAAGTGAACACATAATTGGAAGTAAATCACTCCCCAGCAATTGCATAGCATTTCACAGGTTTAGATAAAATATTGATTGGCTGCTTATTTGTTATTTTCATCCCCTATTCCTTCCTGTCTCCATTGTTAAGCACAATTATTGGCATAAAAGAGGTTTTTAATATCCATTTTTAGACTACATTCTAGCCTGGGCAATAAAACAAGAATCTCATTCTGTCTCCCTCTTTCTCATTCTCTTTCTTTCTCTCCTTCATTCTTTTTTTTCTTTCTTTTGCTGTTTCTTTGTTTCTTTCTCTTTTTCTAAAAAAAAAAAAGCACAGTGACTTCTACAGTAATAAGCAGAATACGACACAGTGATCAGGACAAGATTCTATTTCTTGACCTGTATCATCGTTATATAGACATTTGCTTATAACTGTTTGTTAAATTCTTCGGCATTTTATTTCCTTTTCTGAACATATGTATAGAAATACTTAATGAAGAGTACCAAACAAAATACTCAGTGGCTCTTTTGAAGAACACTTAGCTCTTCTCCAACTCTCTTAGTACTTACTCTCTTAGATGCAGGGAATCTTCCTGAAGGTGGAAGCCCTTCAGTATCTTCCTGCTCTCCTTTCTCACCTATTTGAGGGGCCAAAGAATTACTCATCTGTTATGTTTCTGTATGTTGTACTAATGTTTCTTCTTAATGTTTCACCTAAATGCTTCAGTGTCTAGCATACCATGAATATTTTCTGAATGAATAAATGTGTATCAAAATGTCATCATGCCTGAAAATAGACCAGGTAGAAGAGAAAAAAGAATACTCAATAAAGCTGGAAGAAAGAAATTAGTAAAAAGAATATTTATGTAAACCCCAAGGATAATCCAATATGATAGATACATAACTTTTATAGAGTAATCGTTATTCTGTTAGGCATTTTCTTAGCACAGTGGCTCCGATTTTCCTCAAAGCTTTTTGTAGCTTCTCTAAGTGACATGTCTGTCACCAGTCACCTGGGGACTATCCGATATGACTTGTTGTGAGATACTGAGAAGGGAAAGCAGAAATATAGTCCATCCTGTCTGTGGGAGTAGTCTGGGGTCAGGGCCATTATCTCCCAAATTGCATTGGGAGCTGTGACTTGCAGAAAGGATGCAGTGATGCATGAATGGTGAATGCGCTAGTGAAATAGCCCCACCTATTCCTGCTACATCAAGCTCTTATAGTCAGGGCCAGTCCTGGGCATTGGGATGTAAACACTCTACCTCTCTAATTGGATGTTATCCACAGGATTTTACTTAAAAAGAACTTGAGTGCAGTGGGTAAGGCAAACCTATGTGTGCAGGACCCATGGCATACCAGTTTCCTTTGCCCAGAGCCAGCACTTTATACAGGAGGCTTGGGATCAAGCATACGTACTTTCAATTAGTCCAATTATTATGAAAGTTTGCCTCTCTAGAAGCATGCCCAATGTTTTTGAGGACTTTATAAGTGATAGGCACCACACTGAGACTTTGACATGGATTATCACATTTAATTTCTAACTCTATTATAAAGATTGCCTTATTGGCCAGGTGCAGTGGATCACACCTGTAATCCAGGTACTTTGGGAGGCCAAAGCAGGTGGATCACTTGAGCCCAGGAGTTCGAGACCAGCCTGGGCAATATGGCAAGACCCTGTCTCTACAAAAAACACAAAAATGACCAGGTGTCGTGCCAACCTGTAGTCCCAGCTACTTGGGAAACTGAAGTGGGAGAATCACTTGAGTCTGGGAGGTCAAGCCTGCAGTGAGCCATGATTGTATCACTGCAATCCAGCCTGGGCAACAGAGTGAGATCCTGAAAAGAAAAAGAAAGAAAGAAAGAAGGAAAGAAGAAAGAAAGAAAAGAAAGAAAGAAAGAAGAAAGAAAGAAAGAAAGAAAGAGAAAGAAAGAAAGAAAGAAAGAAAGAAAGAAAGAAAGAAAGAAAGAAAGAAAGAAAAAGAAAGAAAAAGACAGATTGCCTTATTGTTCTAAGTTTTCTAATTCTCAGGCTTGCCAACTTGTTCAAGGTCACAATAAGTGGTGAAGGTAGAATCTGAACCCAAACAGCACAGCTCCAGAGCTAATGATCACAACTATTGCTTGAGCAATTAATTTGTTCCTTCATTCAACAAATTTCTCTCCAATTATTCTGAATGCCGGATTCTGTACTAGACACTAGGAATATAGCGATGAGCAAGCAGAAACATTACCTGCCTTTGCTCTGTGCTTCATTTTCCGTATCATATCCCTCAGGAGTTAAGTTTATTCTTAGAAGGATAAGTCAAAGGTTCATGGTGTGTCAAAGTGCTTAGAGAATGCATAACTTGGGAGTCATCTCTGGGGGTAAAATTGACTGTTGCTCTGCCTTCCATTGGAATCAATTGAAAGAACTATGGTTTCAAAGTGTAAAGAATCCACAGCTGTTGTAAAGCCTTACACTTTCCAGAATGCTCCCTCCTTCTCTTCCACCTCCCTCAACCCCAGCAGACGGCTGTACATGCTTCCTTTGCTGCTTCCAGGTGACTCTACTGAAATAGAGAGCTGATCCAATATATGTTGTGCCAAATTCTGAGTGTTGTTTACAACTGCTGTACAAATTTAAATCCTTTAGTTCAAACCTTCCAAATCAAAACAAATCGCATCTTCTTAGCCTTCTTGATTTCAGGGTGAGCCACATACTTGAGGCCCAGTAGGACCCAAATTTTAATTGATGCATGATCTAAATAAGAGAAGAGTTTACCCATGAAGGCCCATGCATGCCTGTGTGTGTTGGCTGATGAATGAGGCTACTGAGAGAGATTAGAAAATTAGAAATGTTTGCCTGCTGCGAACCATCTAGCAATGGAGGATAAATATCCATAAAAGTGTTTATATTTTTCACCCTGGTGATTCTCCTTTGGAGGAACATGTTGAGAAAATATAATGTTAATGTCTCAGGGAATCAAACTGGCCTGATTTTTCCGTGTTTTTCAGCACCCGAGATGTTCAACTCCAGAAAAGAAGCAGGTTATTCCTTTGCTGTTGACTGGTGGTCCCTGGGAGTGACGGCATATGAACTACTGAGGGGCCGGGTACTGTAGTATTGCATTTCATCTGTGGTTATTTTTCCAGCAAGTTCTATTTTAGAATAAAATAATGTATTGTTTGCTAAGAATAAGAACCAAGCAGTTCACTTGAAAGCTAAAATCAGCTATGCCATGTGGTGTTAATAACAACCCTTGAGATTTCTGCACAGGTTAATTCACTTGTCCTGCATATGGGACCAACCATGTCAATTAACATTAAATTACACAGTTAAAAGTAAAGGAATAATACGGAAATTATAAACTTCCAAAGAGGGGAAATCAGTACACCTCACTAAATATCTTGTAAATATCTGTATTTGTTAAAGGAAGTTATTTTGCAGTCACAGTATAGGACTCTAATTCAGACATACCTCACCAAGCCTAGTGTGAATTATTAATACAACAAAATTCATGCTCTGTCTTGTTGGATTTCTATCACTCAGCTCCTGGGTTCTGGGTTCAGTGACAAATTAGAGTCATTTCCTTTTAAAGGAGCATTTCTTAAACTAAGAAACTCTTTTCTAGAAAAAATAGATGAAAAGAAAGCAAATATGCCAAAACATATTTTATACACTTTTTGCAAACTATTACATGATATAAATGTGCTCCTAAGGTTATATCTTAGTCAGCTCTGCCTACCATAATAAAATACTACAGACAGGATGGCTTAAAAACAGACATTTATTTTATCACAGTTATGGAAGTTGGAAGTCCGAGATTAAGATGGCAGAATGGTTGGGTTATGGTGAAGGCTCTTCTTAGCTTACAGACAGCAGCCTCTTTGCTGTGTCCTCACATGGCAGACAGACATCTTCCTCTTCTTCTAAGTCTGCTAATCCCATCACAAGGGACCAACTCCCATATACTAATCTAACCCTTATTCCCTCTCAGAGGCTCCATTTCCAAATACCATCACATTGAGGGTTAGGGCTTCAGTATCTGAATTTTGAGAACACAAACATTCAGTCCATGGCATTCTACCCTTGACCCCTCCAATATTCATGTCTTCTCAAATGCAAAATGCATACATTCAACAGTCCCCAGAGTCTTAACTTATTCCCATATCAACTCTAAAGTCCAAAATCTCATCTAAACATCATATAAATTGTGTATGAGTGAGACTCAAGGTATGATTCATCCTAAGGCAAAATTTCTCCTCAGCCATAATCCTATAAAAGCAGACAAGTGGCCAGGCACTGGCTCACACCTGTAATCCCAATGCTTTAAGAGGCAGGAGGCAGGAGGCAGGAGGATTCCTTGAGCCCAGGAGGATGAGACTAGCCTGGGCAACATGGGAGATCCTGTCTCTAAAGAAACTTTTTTGTAACTAGCCAGGCATGGTGGTGCATGCCTGTGTTCCCAGCTACTCAGGTGGTCGAGGTGGAAGGATCACTTGAGCCCAGCAGGTAGAGGCTGCAGTGAACCATGATCATGCCACTGCACTCCAGCCTGAGCTACAGAGTGAGACCCATTACTAAACAAACAAACACACACACACACACACACACACACACACACACACACACACACAGCAAGTTATGTGCTTCCAAAATACAATGGTACCATAACTGTGGAATAGACAATCCCATTCCAACATTTCAGAAGAGAGAAATGGGAAAGAAGGAAGGGGCATCAGCTCCTAAACAAATCCAGGACATATCAAGGCAAATTCTATTACATATTAAAACTCAAGAATAATCTTCTTTGGTTTGATGGTTTGCCTTCTAGATCTACATGGGCATGGCAGCATCACTCTCATGGGTGGGGATGGGGAGAGGAGACTTGCTTAAATGGCTCTCTACAAAGGCACTACCCACATGGCTCTCTGTGAGGGCTCTGTCTACACAGCTCTGTTGGATGGTGGTCCTGCCCTTTGAAACTGAAGTGGAGGCAAGCCTGCTCCCGAAGTCAGTGCACTCTAGACCTCTAGTGGAAATGGCAGGCCTGATGATATCTGAATCACCCTCATGGTCCTTCTTCCTTTTACTTGAAGGATAGCATGTGTTCACAGCTGGGTAGCATTATGGTCCCATCCTATAAAATCCAAGAAGTCTGACAGATTTTCTTCATTCCATCCCACTTTCTCTATCTCCTTAAATTCAAACTGGCAGTATCTCTGCTAGTATAATCCCATCTTTATTTCTGGCTTCTATTGAGATAATTAAGCTCATGACTTATACCCTCAATGTCTATCAATTGGTTTTTCAGCTATAGCCTAGTGTTCTCCTCAGAACAGACTTGCTTATTTTCTGCAATATGGATAGAAATCTTCGATTTTTCTTCTATTCAAACATTCCCTTTCACATTTTACTATAAGCAGACAAGAGGAATCAAGTTACTTCTTCAAAGTTTTGCTTAGAAATCTCCTCAGCTAAGTATCTCATTTCATCACTCACAATTTCTACCTTCTGCAAAATAGTAGAACACAGTTCAGACAAGCTCCTTGCCACTTTGTCACAAGAATCATCTTTCCTCCAGTTTCCAATCTTCCTCATTTCCGTCTGAGACCTCACCAGAATCACCCTTAATATCCATATTTCTAGCACATATGGCAGAAGTCTTCCAGCTCAATAACTAGTTCATTTTAAGGCATTTGTTCCAGCAGCACCCCACTTCTCAGTACCAAAATTTTAGTCTGAAATATCTGCCTTAACAAAATACTGCAGACTGGGTGGCTTAACCAACAGAAATTTATTGTCTCAGTTATAGAGACTAGAAGTCTGAGATTAATGTGCCATCACGGTTGGGTTCTGGTGAGGGCTTTCTTCGTGACTTGCAGACAGCTTCTTTCTTGCCCTCACATGATTGGGAAAGAGAGAATCTCTTTCTCTTCTTTTTGTAATAAGGCCACTAATCCCTTCTGAAGGCTACACCCGTATGACCTAATCTAACCCTGGTTACTTCTCAAGAGCTTCATCTCCGAATACCATCATATTGAGGGCTAGGGATTCAATTTAGGAATTTTGAGGGAATACATTCAGTCCATAACACGTTGTATACTCTCAAGATCTCAGTGATGGATGCAATCAGTGATTCCTCTAAGACCAAAAAGTTGAAGACCTGACTTTAGGAGCTTGTTATCCCACAGAACTAAGAAACTGGTTATCTCAAGTCATCGTCGAGATACTGCAGCTCTCTTCTAACTTTTTGGAGTCATTCTTTCTGCTTCTGTCAATAGCCCTCTTCTTTGGTCCTACAACACACCATCATGATTTCTACATTAAAAATGCCACCCCCCAAGTAATTGACCTATTCACATATAAGAACAATTGTTAGAAGCTGGGGCTATTTCATCATGGTCCAATGGCTTTATCTTGCTCAAGAAATCGAAGACGGGTGATTCTGAAGCAGAGGAGGATCTCACAATTGTTATCTGTTTCATTCACCCATAGGGTCCATTTCACACCCAAAGTTCATCAGTTCATTGTTCATACACCTGCCTTTCCTTCAGAAATCACTGTAGCACTATTTCTTAAGCATATTCAAATTTGGATGATTTGGTCAAATTAATGGGAAAAGACCACCCTTGTAAGCCAAATGTGTAAGTACTACATAGGCAGCTTTAGATTTTATCTGTTTTTATGTCCTGATGGGCTTTTTTCCAGTTCTAAATAAATCCGAAGTGAAGAAGTAGATATGCTACTCATGATTATACAGGAAAATAGAGAAGATCGTTATACCATTTACTTAAAAGTAGAAAGATATCTACTGTTTCCCACTTCACCCTTAATTTTTTCTCCCCAACAAATTTACTCACTTTCTGTGGCTGTGCTTCTGTGTTAGCCCCTTGCTAGCCCCTTCTGTGGTTCAGAGCAATTGTGCCCTGCCCTCATCTTTTATAAGACACCTAGCAAAACAAAAGCTGAGCAGTGAGTTTAAACAAACAAACGTCTATTATTTTTCAGACGTGCCTAGGATTGTATTTATCGCCTATCTAAAAGTGGTATTCTTGCTGCTTGGAAAGAATTTTGCTAAGGAAATTGTTTCTCTTCTTCCCATATTATTTTACCTTTATGGTAGTTCCCACTGATCTGACAAATTCATTTTTCTAAAGCATAGATATGACCTTTTCTGTTAAGAAAAAGAAAGGACTGTTGCTTCCCAGTCTCTCTCTCTCTCTCTCTTTCTCTCTCTCTCTCCCTCTCTCTCTCTCTCTCTCTCTCACACACACACACACACACACACACACACACACCCTTGATAAGCCTTATCTGCCCCTCCTATTCCCCTCAACAAACTTTAGATGGTTTAGCTTGGCATTCTTCAGAATTAGGTTAACGTTTCAGATTTTGCTTTCATGTGAATAATTTCTGACCCTTTATGAACTCATTTTGGCCTCTTAGAACTTTTTCCTCTTCTCAAAGCATCTCTTGGGCTTCTTAACTTCTTGTTTCTTTGCCTATGAAGATGATTTCCAAGGTAAACCTTGGTCTTCTTTAAAAATCACTCTTCTTAAGATTGGAAATCACTAAATGAAATTTTAATAAAGGATATATGTTGATTGTAGGCCTTTTCAAATTCTTTATAGCCACCGTATTTTGGTGATTTCTAAGAAAGAACACACTAGTAAACTATTCCAATTTGCATTGGGGAGTTTTTTCTAGATCTCTTCATATTCAATTCTATTCATACTTTATCACCTGTGACAAAATAGCACCTTCTCTAAAGAAACATTCTCTGATCTCCCTAGCTAAAGTGATCCGAATCGCTTCCAAATATTTATTTACTTTATCTCTCCTGTGAATTTTCAGGATCTAAGCTTATTAGAAAATATAGAAACCACAAAAATGAAAGCAAAAATCAGATATAGTCTCTAAGACAAAGAACATTTCCAGTTAAGAAATTAAACTCCCTTTTACTTTTAAAACCCACCTTAGCAGTTTGTCTCATTCACTTCCAACTTATTTCTGTTCTCATAAGGATACTCTGTCTTCAGATAGATATAGATAGATTTGTTGTTTTAGCAAAATTAGAATTATGTTTTACCTTGTTGAGTCTTTTTTTTTTTTCATTTCATAAGATAAAATGTACAGCTTTCTAGATGAGAACACCTAAATCTATTTTCTTTTTAAGGATTAAATCTATAGGCATATCAATTTTTATGTTTCATTTCTTGTATATTATTAGATTGTTAATTCATTAAAGGTAAAGTATATATCTTGTATAAGTTAGCATTATTCGCAGTATTTAACCTTTTTTAGAGAGAGAGAGAGTCTTGTTCTGTGTCCCAAGCTGGAATGCAATGGTGCAATCTCGGCTCACTGCAACCTCCTCCTCCTCTGCCCAATCAACCCTCCTTCCTGAGCCTCCCAAGAATCTGGGACTACAAGCACAGGCCACTATACCTGGAAAATTTTTGTACTTTTTATAGAGGTGGGGTCTCACCATGTTGCCCAGGCTGGTCTTGAACTCCTGGGCTCAAGCAATCCACCTGCCTTGCCCCCTGCCACAGCAAAAGTGGTGGGATTACAGGCATAAGTCACCACACCTGGTCATAGTATTTAACTTTTAATAGGTACATAATACATGTTTATTGAATGAATGGAGGAACAAATAACTACAAATCACTTAGACACCTTCTAGGAAAAAATCACCAACTAGGCTACCTGCAATTACATTTCAAAATATAGCTAATCCAAATAAAAGAAAATCACATTTAATTACAAGCATCAACACAACTAAACCACAGAGGAAGGGCGCTAAACAACAATTTCTTCCACATTTACAAATCTTTCTTTACAGGAAAACATAAGTCTTAAAGAGAAAATGTGCTCAAAAACATCATCGTTTCTGAGTTTGGTTTCAGTGTTAATGAATGTGTCCCTTAACTATTAATCCGCTTTGTCATCTCTCTGACTTCCTGCTGTCTCATTGCAGTAGCAAAGGCAAAGGTCCACATCTTTTATAGTTTCATATTATCCAAAAGTATGAACTTAGGATAGGTATGTACGTAGTTTTGTGCTCATTGTACATTCTTAGCTGCAACTTTTAACTTTGCACTTCTGAAATACAACTATAATGACAACACATCGTTTGTTCCTATATAACATTTCATTTTTTCCAGTTTGTTTATTCTCTATATGCTGTTAGTTTAGATGCTGCCTTAGGCTTGTTTGATATATACTGTGATTACATACTATAATTTTTCTGTGTAGCTTGTATCCCCTTTATTTAAATGTGTGTGTGTATACAGTCTGTGTAATAAATGTACATGCTTCCTCAAGTAGACTCTAGGCCCCACCAACATAAAAACCATATGTGTCTAGGCATGGGCAAGGATTTCATAACTAAAACACCAAAAGCAATGGCAACAGAAGCCAAAATAGACAATAGGGATCTAATTAAACTTAAGAGCTTCTGCACAGCAAAAGAAACTCTCATTAGAGTGAACCAGCAAACAACAGAATGGGAAAAACAATTTGCAATCTACCCATCTGACAAAGAGCTAATATCCAGAATCTACAGAGAACTTAAACAAATTTACAAGAAAAAAAAACAAACAACCCCATAAAAAAGTGGGCAAAGGATATGAACAGATACTTTTCAAAAGAAGACATTTATGCAGCCAACAAACATATGAAAAAATGCTCATCATCACTGGTCATTAGAGACATGCAAATCAAAACCACATTGAGATACCATCTCACACCAATTAGAATGGCGATCATTAAATATCAGGAGAGAACGGATGCTGGAGAGGATGTGGAGAAATAGGAACACTTTTACACTGTTGGTGGGAGTGTAAATTAGTTCAACCATTGTGGAAGACAGTGTGGCAATTCCTCAAGGATTTAGAAATAGAAATACCATTTGACCCAGCAATCCCATTACCGAGTATATACCCAAAGGGTTGTAAATCATTCTATCATAAAGACATATGGACACATATGTTTATTGCAGCACTGTTCACAATAGCAAAGACATGAAACCAACCCAAATGCCCATCAATGATAGACTAGATAAAGGAAATATGGCACATATACAGCATGGAATACTATGCAGCCATAAAAATAGGATGAGTTCATGTCCTTTGCAGGGACATGGATGAAACTGGAAACCATTATTCTCAGCAAACTGACACAAGAACAGGAAACAAATCACTGCATATTCCCACTCATAAGTAGGTGTTGAACAATGAGAATACATGGATACAGGGAGAGGAACATCACACACCGGGGCCTGGGGGTGGGAGCCTAGGGGAGGAATAGCAGGGGGTGGGGGGATTGGGGAGAGATAGCATTAGGAGAAATACTTAATGTGGATGACAGGGCGATGAAGCACGAAACCACCACCATGGCACATGTGTGCCTATGTAACAAACCTGCACAATCTGCACATGCACCCCAGAACTTAAAGTATAATAATAATTTTTAAAAAAGAAACCATATGTGTCTTATTCTTTATTGTACCCTCAATGCCTAAGAAAGGTGCTGGAACATGGTAGGCATTCAATAAATAATTGGTAAATGAATAAATATGTGATTCTTGTAGTTGAGTAAAGTGAATTTTTAAATTTAGAACCGTAAACATAAATTAATGAAAAGATAAAGACAATGTGATTATTTTTAAATAAACCGACAGGTCATGGAGATTTTAAAAATTAATTTCAGTCATATGGCCTTGTAAAGTAAATGGAGAAAAACAAACACACTTAAACCAGTTGCTTGTGGAATTCATCAGTTAATTCATTTGTTTATAAAATCGTTTTATTTTCTAGATGGCCAAGAAACAGTAGGTTGAGAAGGGCAATGAATTAAAATCAATAAGAGACATGGAAAAAAGAAAAAACACATGTGCATACACATATAAGCTTAGAAGCTTGAGTATACTAAGCCTAATCTGATTCTTTTTTTTATTGCATTTTAGGTTTTGGGGTACATGTGAAGAACATGCAATATTGTTGCATAGGTACACACATGGCAGTGTGGTTTGTTGCCTTCCTCCCCTTCACCTATATCTGGCATTTCTTCCCATGCTATCTCCCCCCAACTCCCCACCCCCCACTGTCCCTCCCCTATTTCCCCCCAACATACCCCAGCGTATAGTGCTCCCCTCCCTGTGTCCATGTGTTCTCATTGTTCAACACCCGCCTATGAGTGAGAACATGCGGTGCTTGATTTTGTGTTCTTGTGTCAGTTTGCTGAGAATTATGGTTTCCAGGTTCATCCATGTCCCTACAAAGGACACAAACTCATCGTTTGCCTAATCTGATTCTTAATGATACACATGATCTGAATCACATAGAGTAATCTATACTTCCCTTTGGCTACTAAATTATCAATAAACATTGATAATGATGATAAAGCATCTAGCACTCCTTTACTGATATTGAGTTAAGGAGTTATTTCTACTATATCATTACCAAGACATATGATTAAGCTATGGTCCTTTATTTTAGTCTTGAAGGGGAAAACATGGCAGTTGTTTTTAGACATTACTTAAAAAGAAAAAAAGATGTTTGACTTAATCTCCCTTTCAAGCGTCACCTCCTGGCACTTCATGGTTCCGTGAATAACTGACAATGACTTAACCATGTGTAAAATTAAGCATTCCTTCCCACCACCTTTCTTGAGGACTCATTTTGCTGTTCACTTTTCATTCACATTTTCATATGCCCATTTTTACCTTTGTGTCAATATGATTAAAGTATCTCTCCTGTATTGTGTCTAATACTATTAGACACTCTGTTGAAAAATTTACACCTTTTATCTTTTTAATTTTCCTAGCAATCTCATAAGGTAGTTCATTTTACAGATAAAGTAACAAGCTCAGAAATTGAGTGGCCAAGTTTAGTACCCAAATCCTTTTGACTTCAGAGCTCAAACACTTGATTATTTTATATTACCTCTTAATACTTATTTACTACAGGAAAAATTTTAAACCCTTTCATTTCCCCCAATTTATTCATTAACAATCATTTATTAAACTACTTGAAAGGACCAGACATGTGATCAATGTATACATCCATATTAACTGTGCTGTGGTTAGTTAATCTAATGTGAAATTTTTTTTCATTGAATAAACATATATTGTACACCTACTAAGTGCTAGATATAATGAACAAGAATGATGTAATCTCTGGCTTTGAGTAGTTTACAGTTCACATAAAAGATATGAAGTGTCAGTGTTGGCGAGTTCCCTGCAACATAAATCAACATAGATAAAGGCTGTCCTCTAGTGTAAAGCTGTGAAAACTACAACGAATCCACAGTTCTCTTTTGTTTAATTTCTTTTCTTCCTAAATTACTTTTCTCCAAAGTTAAAACTGTAGAAGAACCTGGTTCTTCCCAAAAAAAAATTTTTAAAAGCTTTTGCCTCATCATAAAATTCTCCACCCCACCATACTCTGTGAAACCAGGGACTCATAGCATTTGCAGGACTGGGGTTGATGTTTTCTGAGTAGTTTTCTGTCCTGAGCTTCCTCATTATATTGCAAACTAGTGAAAGGGATGGGATGGTAAAATTCTGGATCTACTTGCAATCAACCCTTACATAATAATTTTTTGACTTCCATTTATTGAGAACTTGTCCAGTATTTCGTGTAAATACTTATATAAATTACCTTATAAAACAATTTCAAATCAGCATCTCAGAGGCTGATTCAGCCCACTCAAATGTTTTGTTTGGCTCAGTGGAGTGTTCAACTTTAAAAATTATGATATTTTATAAGTAATCATAAGTTTCTAGCAGCTCTTTAAGAAAAAGTAGGTGGTCTGGCAACACAGGACCACCTACACCTATGGCAGCACAACAGTCCGCTGGACAGGGTGAGAAATTGATTATAGATATTTTATTGGCTGAAAGTTTATCTTGGAAACATTTGCAAACTTTTTTTCTTTTTCCATATAAAAATAAAGACTTTTGCTTCTTTTCTCACTTCAGAGACCCTATCATATTCACTCCAGTACTTCCAGCAAGGAAATCATACGCATGTTTGAGACGGCTATTGTAACTTACCCTTCTGCCTGGTCACAAGAAATGGTGTCACTTCTTAAAAAGGTAAGAAGGAAGACTGCATGTCAAAAGGAAGAAATAAAAGAAGCATGCTCTCTAAGTTTAGAAATTGGTATACAATATTGGGGACAGTCATGATAATATACATTTCTAGAGTGTATTTTCTAGCTGTTAGCTTTCAAATACATGGCTTTATTAAGTCAACTCAGAAGTCCCCTTGGATGTCCCAAAGCTGTCTTAAACTCAATGGACTTGTTCATCTTTGTCTTTCCTTAATTTCTTCTCAGGAAATTCTCTCAGTGACTGGCTTCTCTATCCAAATCTACTTATGCCAGCCTGAAATAAGGACGCATTTAATATCTGCATATTCAATTCATCACCAGGTTCTGAAATTTTGTATTTTAAGTATTAAAATATTTCACTTCTCTCTGTCCTCACTCCTATTTCCCCAATCCAACTGCCACCAGTCTAGCCTTATAACTGGTTTGCCTCCATATACTTTTACCACTTCATTCTATTCCCCTCAGCCCTATAGTGGTCTGTTAAAGGACAGTCCTGGGTCTTTTCCTTGTTCTTGGAATAAAGATTAAAATAATTTTATGGTACAAAAGCTCAAAGTACCTCTCAAGCCTTGTTTTGGACTTTTGGACTCTTGTCCCCGCTTTACACATAAACTGCTTTGGCCTTTTTCTTCCTCTTTTCTTTCTTTCCCCTTTCTTCACTTTTATATACCAGTCTTGCTCTCACCACAGGGCCTTTGCAGGTGCTAGTTCGTGTTCCTGGAACATTGCCTCCAATCCTAGTTCCTCCAGTTCCTCCTTGAGAGCAGTACTACCCAATATGTTTCACTAGTTCTAGTCCATGAATTGTTTTACAGGTCTATTATAAGTAAAGAAATTGAGAGAAGCCTTTAGAAACTTTTATAGCAATTGGACACTGCTGTAGCATCTAAATACATGATCAGTGCACTTGTCTTATTGAAGAGGGTCCAAGCTTGTTTGAGTGACATCGAACTCAAGTCACAAGTTGTCTATGTGTGGTGCTGCATACTGGCAATGTGCAATAAGACCACACACTGATTTCAGTGGATTGGAAATTGAAACAGACAAAAGCAAACAAAAATAACCAGACCTTCTACATAGTTTGGGAAGCACAGCTTTAGCTCTTAGCTCAGATATCACCTTCTTGGTTTTCAGTTCAAAATTATGACAAGCATTTGTGTGATCCTTGGGTTACTTAACCATTTTCCGCTTAGCTTTATGAGGGTAGGGACCATGTCTGACGTGTGTACCATGGTATTCTCAGCATCTAACACAGAGCCTGAGAAGTGAAATTTGACAAGTATTTGAATAAATGAGGTCCATAGCTTTCATCAGATTTTCAAGGTAACCTTATTCATCAAAAAGGTGAAGAGCAATTATAGTAGGAGCTCAGTAGTGTATACTGACTGATGATACATAACAAGAATGGGGAACCCAAGAGGAATG
>PVKP010047622.1:0-14933 GCA_004027715.1 Plecturocebus donacophilus | reverse complement strand
GCCCCATTGTCTCTTCAAAACCCACTTAATTAGGTTTTCTAGTTTATTTACCGTAAACACCTTCGAGAAGTTGTAACGTTGTTTTAATTGCTCTTACTCATTTGGAAAGACACAGACTGTACTAAAAAGAGTTGGGTTGATTGCCTTGAGCAAAGGCAATGCTAGCAATAGGAAGAACCAAGCCTCATCTACAAAATAGGTTTTAGTTTTGACAACGTGTCTACCTAGGAGCTCGTTCTCTGCTCCTCCTCCCCACCTGCCGATGAACACAAGGTAACCAATACCTATCTATGCAATAAACAAATGAGAATGAATCTATAATAAAGGGCAAAGCTGAACAACTGTTTGGATGGAACAGTCAGCTATAAAACTGAAAACTGCTGAAGCCAACTCACTGGTTAGGAAAAAAATTGGAAATGCGTGGGTGTGTTCCCAGGGTCTTAGGAAAATTCCGGAAGTCCAGCAGATGTTTTCTGTTAGGAGGTGATGGAAGCCCCAAGAGCTACATCTTCTTCGTTCTCTTAATTATAAGTTTATTTACGAAAACGTTTTTTCTCTTAAGTATTTCTCTGCCAATACTTACAAAACAGAATGCTGGCCAAAGTGTTCAGCTCATGAGCCTTCACGTGTAACCAGAATATGTGCATGTGGGCATGGAATCTCTATAGGAAGCAGTAATCTAGGTCCATCGTTATAAATGCTTTATCTTCTGAATAGCTCTTTTATTTACTGAAGTGGGATTAGAAATTTTTCTTTAATCAACTGTAAAAGTATATTCAGGTTTCATTGGTTACAATATTTCCCCCTCTTTGGAAAACGATGTAATTAATAGTCTTCGTAATTTTTCTGGTTTTTTTTTGGGGTTCTCTACATAAACATTTATAAATGGGGATAGATTTAAGGAATCAGAAGTTAGTGAAGCATATTTAAAACATTTAGACTTTCTGCTCTCTAATTTTAATTTTGAATACATGTTAAATACCTATGAGATGCTACTTTTCTTACTGTATTTGCTTTAATAACTTTTGCGTTTTGAAAGCTAACCATTGACTCTTACAGGGAGAGGGAATGAACATTTTCATCTGACCAGAGTTTCAAAAGTCGTGAGGTGAATTAATATTCAGAAAATATCTAAAATCTTACTTAAATTTCTCATCTGCTGAAGAACTTTTTCACTTCATTTTCTGTAGTAGATATCTGAAAGCCAACTTTTTCACTTTTATTACGTATACAAATTGATCTCCAAAAGGTTTATAAGAGATTGGGTCTACATATCAAAACGTCCTTTAAAAATGAATTAAGACGGGAGTTTCCTATCTAGGCTGGCTAGTTAGTGAGGTTGCAGAGCAGCCAGCATAAAAACCTTGTTAAAGTTCAGGAATCCAGCTGGCTGCATGTTTTGGAGAATTTGTCTGCTTACTACTCATGGTTACTAGATATATTGTGAAGATGGAACACATTCAAGAACATTAGATTCTCTTGGCCTTGCGGAGATTACTCAATTCATCAAGAATTTTAATCGAGCATCTTACAGATGGAACTTCTGCAATTATCAAGCTTCAGAAGCTATGACCAAAGCAAACCTCACTCAAATCCTGCCTTCTCTTACCCTCAAAACAGAATGTTTTCCCCTAAAAGGAGCAGGTGGCCTATCCTATTCCTGCCAGGAAGATCATGGAGGGTAGGCATAATCAGATTAAAATCAATTAGATAAATTGTGTGGGAATTTGCGTTTTAAACATTTTCATGGCACATGCCCCCACATTTAGGCAATTTTTGCAAAGTTCCAATATTTTCATATATTTCACAAAACTGGATTGTGTCACCCAGGGACTGATACGCATCTGGAGAACAGAAGGTTTCCCAAGACCTAGGCTCAGTTCCACACATGTGTTTCTTGTCCTCGGTGGGAAAGAAAATAGGTAAAGTGGTTCAGAGATTCAAGACTTGAGGTCTGGGGCCAACCAAACTTGGAGAGCTGCTTTCAAACTCATTATGGATAAAGCTTGACTAGACTTCTTCATTCTCAGACCACGTCAATACGGGAGCTCACTTACGCCCTACATGCCAGCATGAGTATGTCACTAATACATAATGGCTGTCAAACTTCTCCAGTTGTTTTGGGAATGTTATCTCTCAACGAGGTGTCTGACATCATAGGCTCTGCGGCTTACAGCAGGAACAGATTGTATCTTCACTCAGGGGGGGTCCCCCTTGGTGATCTAGACAAGTGGTTTGACCTTGGGCTCCTGTGGGAACGTGTGAGTTAAGTAGCTAGTGAGGGAAAGATGTGATAGGTGGTCGATGAATTTTCTTCGCCTTTCTCTCCCATGCCCTTTCATTCTTTCGACCTACTCCTTAAAACATCTTTCTCAGTAGTTACCAGAACACCTGGCACAGACTGGCTGGCTGCATAAAAACTTACGAATTCTCCCAATTTTCCTGCCAATAAAAAAACAGGCAGGAATTTGTGGTTGATCTCTTTTGATAAAATGGTCTAAGTGAGCCAAAAAAGATACAATTATATATAATTAAGGTTAAAATAGTTTTGTTTTTTACTTTGCTAAAAAATTTTGTTAAAAAAAAATCAACCTAAATTGATTTGGTTGATGGACTAGATGATTTCCAACTCCATCCAGCCCAGAGGCTGGATATGTCTCATATCATATAATGCTGACTGTGCTTTTCATTATTCAATTTCTCCCTCCCTTCCTTCCTCCCTTCCTTCCTTCCTCTCTCTCTCTCTTTCTTCTCTTTTCTTTTCTTCTTTTGACAGACTCTCACACTGTAGCCCAGGCTGCAGTGCAGGAATACAACTGCAACCTCCGCCTTTTGGGTTCAAGCAATTCTGTCTCAGCCTCCCGAGTAACTGGGATTATAGGCATGCTCCACCACACCTGACTAATTTTTGTGTTTTTAGTAGAGAGGAAGTTTCACTATGTTGGCCAGGCTGGTCTCAAACTTTTGACCTCAACTGATCTACCCACCTCGGCCTCCCAAAGTGCTGGGATTATAGGCGTGAGCCACTGTCCCCAGCTCGTTATTTGATTTCTAAAGTAAATGATGGCTCTACACTTATATCTCCAATCTTTTGCTTATTTACATTTACCGATGTCATTTCTATAGGTGGTTGAGTATTCCTCATAATAAATATGCATTTTATTAGCTTTAAAAGGTTGCACTCGAGTATATTTCACACCACATCTTCCCCCCACCTAAGGGACATGTAAAAATAGCAATAGAAATGACCAAGAAGGTGAAGGGATGAGAGAAGAAAAAGAAAAAGGAAGCAGCAGTAGGAAAGAAAAAAAGAAAAAAATCTGATTTTTGAGCTTTTCTAAAAATAACTTCAAAGCCCTTCAATACGTAATGGTGCGGAGAGTTATCTTCGCGTTAGCCTGCATCTGTCTGTGAGTTTTCCCAGCATAGATGGCTTCTTCTCCATATGTACAGCTGCTTTTAAAGCGGGGATTCGCCCATCTTTTCTAATCATTAGGGAGTTGTTAGAGTTTAAATTCTCAGAATCTTTCTGTTGGACTCAAAATAGCATAAATAAACTTGTGAATATAAAACACAGCGTAAAAGCCTTCTTCTGAGTGTCCTCTCTCAGCCCCCAGATACAGAGCTGGTTCTTTCTCCTGTCCCATACTCACCCACTCCCTCTCCCTCCTGCCCACAAAGGACCATTCATCCACATGGGGCTGACACGCCTGTCTCAGATCGCTTTCTGCATGGTCCACATGATCCACGATTCCTTCTGCAACATCAATTTGCAAGCGGCAGTTGTGTTCAGAGCCAGGACTTCTGGCCTCCGGTTTTGATTTACTCCAAAAATATCTGTCTTGCCAAGATTGTGAAATATGCCACCTACGATGTTCTTAAAAAGTGAAAAAAGTTCAAATGTTTATTAATGGAAAAATGTGCATCCATCATTAAGTGGAAATGAGAAATAAAAATTCATTTTTAAAATGGCTTCTTCTCCCCAGTCGAGCCTATAAATATTAACAACCTGAAGCCTGAAGCCGTATTTAAAGGACAGTCACACAGAGCAGTGGCTCGTGATGCTCTGAGGGGTTCTTTGGTCACAGGCTGCCCACACCACTTCCCTGTTAGACTTGTATTTGGCAGAACCTCCGTGCAGAAGTCCAAGACTGTTCTGACGCATTTGTAAGTAAACAGACTGTATAACTTATCTTCAGACAAATATCAATGGGGGTGGATAAACAGGCAGCCAGGGGAGGTTTTCCAAAAAATCCGCGACTGTCATGTGATATTAACAGGGCTAACTGTGGTCCTGGCAGGCCTGCTCGGGCCTTGAGCAACGTTATGACCAAGGATGGTAGCAGGCCGTGAATAAACTCGCATTAGTCATGTCCGTGAAGCTGGGTGCTCAGGAGGGAGAGCGAGGCCCAAGTCTCGTGGAATTCAGGGCTCTGGCTTCAAACTCAAAACAAACCCACAAAACATTTGCACATTGACTAGACCTTTTCTCTGAAATCTCTCTGTGTATCCAATCTGATATATTCAACAGTTTAAAAAATGAAAGGAGACAAAAATGTGCTATTCATAAGAAAGAAACTGTAATTCCCTACAATTTGATGCTGGTGGGTTTTTGTTTGTTTGTTTTGTTTTTTTGATGGAGTCTCCCTCTGTTGCCAGGCTGGAGTGCAATGGCGTGATCTTGGCTCATGGCAACCTCCGCCTCCCGGGTTCAAGCAGTTCTTCTGCCTCAGCCTCCCAAGTAGCTGGGACTATAGGCACATGCCACCATACCCTGCTACTTTTTGTATTTTTAGTAGAGACGGGATTTCACCATGTTGACCAGGATAGTCTCGATCTCTTGACCTCGTGATCTGGCTGCCTAAGCCTCTCAAAGTGGTGGGATTACAGGCCTGAGTCACCGTGCCCGGCCTGACACTGGTTTTATCATTAGGGACTGGAACTGCCTTTAATTCTCTCCTCACAGGAAAAATGGGCCCACTTAGTCATTTCTAGTGAGATTCTGAATGGCTTAATCTTAGACTGCCATGGGATTTAGTTGCAGGAGGTCAGTACTTATCACTAGCGGTGTTAAAGGAAGGGGTGGTGGGATGTCTCAGGACCAAAGGGACATGAAGGCATGTTCTCCAGGGAACACAAGGGCCCCATCCCACAGAACCCCTTGCTGGCCAGATCCTTCCGCCCTCGGAGCTTTCTCGAGTACAAAACAACGCCCCTGCCTCAGCTGAAGCCCAGAGTACTTCGACCCAGACGGCTGCTCAAGGAAAGCACGGGCACAGAGTTGGACTGTGCACGCTCCCCCATTTCCGATGCAGGCTTGCGCGGGGACCATCCTGTCCCTCTTACTTCAGCGTCAGAGAAACTTCCATATGTTTTCGCAAGCATAGGCTGCTTGTTAAAAACCGTTCTCAGTCTGCAAGTTTCAATCACACAAATCCCCAAAGTCAGATTCACATTCAAAAGAATCATGGAAGGTCAACTTTGGTATCAGTCGTAGCAAATGCAGCACACTAATACAAGATGTTAATAATCGGGGCAACTAGGGCTGGGAGGCAGGGGAGGGCATCTGGGTACTCTCTGAATAGTTTTTTTTCTGTAAATCCAGACTGCTTTAAAGATCAAGTCCATTACAAACAATAGAAGCGGAGAAGAGTATATTTCATGTCTCATTTTCACTAAAGCCTTTGCCTTCTTTTGACTCCTTACTTTTTATGTATTTTATTCCATATTCTTCAAATGGAATTAGAAATGGACTTTTATTTTGAGACAGGATCTTGCTCTGTTGCCCAGACTAAAGTGCAGTGGTGCGATCTTGGCTCACTACAACCTCTGCCTCCTGAGTTCAAGTGATTCTTGTGCTTCAAACTTCCGAGTAGCTGGGATTACAGGCATGCACCACCACACCCAGCTAATTTTTGTATTTTTAGCAGAGACGGGGTTTCGTCATGTTGCCAGGCTGGTCTCGAACTCCTGACCTCAAGTTACCTGCCCGCCTTGGTCTCCTAGTGTGTTGAGATTCCAGGCGTGAGCCTCTGCACCCAGCCAGAAAGGGACTTTCACATTTGCTTCAAAAGCATCAAACAGTTTGGGGAAAAAGTTTTCAATTAGAAACAAAATGTTATACCCAATTGAACATAATGACCACATCCAAAAATGTGAAATGAAAATGACAGGAAAAATGCGTCCCATTCTCATTACTTTGCAATGTGAGGAGCTGGGGCAGGGAGTGGAGAGAGACACAGACAGGCTGACCGGCTGTCCATGCACTGAGGTTGTGGGGCCACCTCCCCGCCATCTCCCCGTCAGCAAATACCCCCTGTGACTTCATACCGTATCTGTCCACAATGAATGAAACCTCTCTGTAAAGACTGTCCTCTGTTGCCCAGCATGGCAGTGGCAGTCACTTCCTAGGCAGCGCTCTGTAGAAGGAAGAGTGACTTGTCCTATCATTGACGGGAACTGACCTTGCTGGACCCAAGATACAACCACTGTGCTCCCAAGCCGCCCTGCCCGAAGCATTTGTAAGGGGAATGTTGGCATACCTAACTGTCATCTTATGCACTGATTTGAGATCCAGTCCTCCCAGGAAGACACAGGTCTCCACTGTTGATCTCCGGGCACTAGGGCCAGCCCTGTGGAGGACCCGTGGCTTTGCAGAAAATGGAGGCTGCCAGGAGTTCTCCAACTCAGGCTCCCTGGAGATGTGCTGCACAGAGGAAGCTGTGGATAATTTGACAAGTGTCTGCTAATTCCATCTGATCTTTTTTACTTGTTTTGAATTTGTTCTGAATTGAAAAACAAATGCACATCAGCAAGTTGTGGGAGTAGAGAAAAATTAGGGGGCGGCCAGGAGACCTGAGCAAAGAGCACCGGATGGGCCAGAACTCTGGTGTATGTTTTGATGTAGCACATGATGGGGAGCATCTCACTCTGGCAAAGGCAAGGACAGACAACTCATCAGCTTACCCGCAAAGGAGCCTGCCTCTCCGGCAGCAGTGCGGGAAACAAGGCTGACTGAGGTGTGGCAAACGGCAAGGAGAGAACAAGGAACTGAATACTGGCCAGAGAATGGACCGAGAGGTCACGCGCACCAAGACCATCCCTGTGTAACTGCACGCATTAGGAAATGAACACAGTCACCACGACAGGGGCGCGGGTCATGCGAGTCTGGGACGAATGTTTGGACTTGTGGCTGTGAAACATCCCCAAGGTATGATGGCGCTGCCAGGTGAAGACCTGTGACTCAGCCGTCAACGTTCTTCTCTCTGCTTGTGCGAATGCCTTGTGACCGTCCTATCCTCCATGTTGAAATACTGACCAGTCCAACCAGGTTAGACACAGTTGATTAGTGGCAAATTACTGAATTACTGAGCCTCTCCGTTCCTCATGTTAAAAGGGGAAAATAGTAGTAAGTGGGTTAATCACACACACACACACACACACACACACACACACACACACACAGAGCAAAACAGTACCTGGCACAAAGTAAGCCCTACATAAATGTCCTCTCTTGTTTTACGATTATAAAATACCTATTTGCCAAATGGTCAAGAGATTTAAAAGATCCTTAACCTTGAGACCTGTGAGAAAAGTTTTTTGAAAAGTGACGGCCAGGTGGTTCCAGCATGGATTCTTCTCTCATGCTCCCACTGTCCGATCTGACTCTTCAGCCTACAGACGTGGTGGAGAAAGTCCTGATGTAGTGGTGGGGGGCGTGGCCAACACCTCATTCTGCTTGAAGGCTTTTACTGAGTCCTACAGTAATGTGGCAAAGTACCCCATCGTATTTGAGTTATGTAATAAAAACGTTTTTTTTTTGAGACAGCATCTCACCCCCTCACCCAGGCTGGCGTGCAGTGGTGGAATCTCGGCTGCCGCAACTTCTGCCTCCCAGGTTCAGGTGATTCTCCTGCGTCCACCTCCCAAGTAGCCGGATTTATAGGTGGGTGCCATCATGCCTGGCTAGTTTTTGTAATTTTAGTAGAGATGGGGTTTTACCATGTTGGCCAGACTGGTCTTGAACTCGTGACCTCAAGTGATCCACCCATCTCGGCCTCCCAAAGTGTTGAGATTACAGGCATGAACCACTGCACATGGCCCTTTTTTTTTTCTTTACCATGGGATTCTCTTAAAATTGTCTGGAATTTCAGCACTAATTGTAGCTGAAAATTGAGTAAAATCCAGTAATAAAATCATAACTCCCCAGAAAAAGAATTAAAATGCATTTCAACAGAAATATCATTTCATTTTATATAGCCTTACATTATACTGGACTGTATTCATACAAATAGTGGTTCTAACATAATTTCCACAACCAAGTATTGCCATTTATAAATTCCAATCTTTTGAAATTATTCTTGGATGGGAGAGCAATTTAGCATTGAGAAACTGAGCCAGTGAAAGATTCAGTCTGATATTTTAATTTTATGTTTCCCTTAGATAGCTTTTAAAATGAGCATGTTAGAGAAAAGAAAACAGCTCAGTTGCACCTTACAAAAGAAAAGCATGTGAGATGAAGTGTATGCAACGTTTCTCGAGAATCCACACTGCCAGAGGGATTCAAAGCCAACCTCCACACTGTGCCTTCAGTACCACCGTGGGCCAGTCCTCCCAGACGGGGTCCCAGGGGAGATCACCAGCACCTCGAGGCTGTTAGTGTGGATATTTGCTGAAACATTGTGGAGTTCTCACTCCAGGCCAATCAAAACCCTCCATGTGAGTCTTCCCCTTCTTATTCTCTACATGGTGAGGATGCAAATCAACCACCTGCCCCATGGTCATCAGCCCTTTCCATACTTACAGACTTACACAATCACTTCTTAGCTCTACTTTCTTGGTCCCACATGGCCTCAGTTCCTCGACTTCTTTCTCTTAGGACTTAATTTATAGTTACAGAGGAGGGAGGATATAGGGCACCACAGCAGACCAGATGGTTTCCAGAGCAGGAAATGGCCAGTGATTATTCTTGACCACAGTTAGATAATGGTCGGGAGGGGATTTTAAAGCGAGGGATTCTCAGGCATCCCCTGAGGAAACAGGAATGAGACAGGCGTTGTACTAATATGGTCTTTTTTCTGCATGGGGTAGGGGCCATCTGCTGCTGCACAATACATTTTTGGGTGAACAATTCACAAGCATTTTTCACATACTGAGTGGACACACAGGCAGAGGGGCCGGAAGAGCCCCGCAGACTCAGCGCTGCTGTGACCTCCTCTCCTGCCATTGCCCTCGAGGTTCCCGGCTCCTGCTTCCTCAGACTTCGGATATTCTGTCCTGGATTCTTCCTCTTCAAAACCCACCTTTCCCCCTACATCTTGGAGATAAATCATCAGATAAATCTTCCTCCATTTGCTTTCCAACTACAGCACCATTCTCTGAATTTACTTAAATTGTGTTGGAATGTGAGTGCAAGAATAAATAAAATAAACAATTCTTTAGACTCTTCATATTGGTTCTTGGAAATCAGTCGAGTTGTTGACTGACTTGTTTTCTTGCTAATTCTTTATTTTACTCTTAAATTCTCACGTTGTTCAACCGTGACTTTCAGTATTTCTTTCAACCTCCTCTTTTTCCCTAGAATGTCATAACTGAAGTTCACCTCCTGTCATTTGTGTTGAAAACTTGGGTCTTTTTACCCCTCCCCTCCAAATCCACCCAGGGAGCAAACAGAGTGTGTGGGGCCGAGAGGAGAGAAGGCCCCGGAGGAGACACCTGCAGGAAGTGCGAGACATGTGGGGGCAGAGAGAGCTCCAGAAACGAAGGTAAATATCCAGCAAGGCCAAAGGAAGATTTTCAGAGCAGACCGAAGAGAAGCAACGGTCCATGCTTGCAAGCTGGGGGCACTGGAGAATGTGGTGATTCACTCCAGGACGGGTGGAGGTCGCCTTTTAGCGAGCACCTGCAGACCAATGATCATGTGACTCTTCGTCTACCTCGAATCCCAACAACAACCCCAGAAGAAAGGTGTTACTCTTCCATTTTGCAGAACTAAACACTGAGGCTTACAGAGGTCAGAGAATTACTCACGGGCATCGAGCCAGTAAGTGGTAGAGCCTATTTTCAAAGGAAGATCTGCTGAGCTCTGAATCTGTGCTTTTCACTAAAGTTTTTCTTCATAAACATTCTTAATGACTCCGACAAAGAATGCATTGTTAGATCTCTGGATATTCTTTTAACGCAACAGATCATGACTAGGATAAAACATTTGTGCTCGCAACAGAGATCCTGGAACCCCGGCTGCAGGCCTTCTCACAAATCACTGAGTCGGGCTACTCCTCTGGGTAAGGCTTTCTGATAGTCACCATTTTGCTTCTAGTTATTTTGTGACCTAAAGTCACATTCCTGCTAATAGCAGAAGGGGCTCTGTAGATACTGCAACTATTTAACATTTTCTTCAAGTATGAGTTCGATACAGGCAGTGGGTTAATACAGCGGCCAATCCAGCCTTCTGGAAACAGAGCTTCCAACAAGACTCTTCTAGAAACAAAACAAAACAACAAACAAAAACACACAACCCACAGCACTACTAAAAATAAATGCATTTTTTTCATGAATGAGGAAGTATCATAAAAAGAAGTCTGAACCCCCAAGTTTCTTCCTTAAATTGATGAATTCATAATTCACTTGGGACCCAAATAATTGGATAAACAGTTTGAAAAGATAGTGTCAGATACAAATAAAATAGCTTCTACTTGACATATGTCTGTTTAGAAAACAAATTTCAATATAAAAGATGAGGGCTGAATTCAGATTTGGTAATAACTGCAAATGTTTAGGATACCATGGCAACAGGGTATCATCGGCCACGGCGCTAAACAAGCGGATTACTCAGTCAAGTGTAATTGCAGGCTGCCTCGTCGCTTCTCAGGCCTGTACACAGCACTGTCATATAGGATTCCTCTGGGGAAAACATCCTGAGAATGTGTCATATATAATTAACATCAAGGAAGTCAAAGGGCATGAGAATGGACTTTCTAGTCCCTAAAGAATGGTTTTCAGCTGCCCTATGGAATAACTACTGCTGAGTTCAATGAAGTTCCCAATACAAAAGCTTTAAAACATAGTTTAATGGGGTGTCAGTTTACCAGAGTGAGTGTGGACCAGGTTCTGCTCCTCACCGACACATCACCACTGGGGGTCCCAGCTACAGAATCCCAGTGCTGGGCTAGAAGGTGTGTGGGGTCCCTCTGGCCCCAACTTCAAAGTTTCCAGGCTCCCTGTGCAGAGTCTCTGCATGACCTGTGGGAATCTGGAGACAGGCACCAGCCACCTTCCATGGAGCTCAAGAGCCTGGGCCTCCTGTGATGGGACGTGACCTAGAAACCCCCTGAGGGGAGTGGGTCTTTCTAAACTTTCCTCTTCACAGGGCATTAAAAGTGGATGGCAAAAGCCCTGAGTGGGGTGATGGTGTCTTACGGATATTTACATCCTTGCACCTAGCACAGTAGCCGGCACCCAGTGCAGGCTCAATACATGCTTTCTGAATAAATGAATGAGGCTGTAGCACTGTTAGTCCTCATCTTTTCTGAAATCATCCCGTGCCAATAAAACAGACACTTAATAAAACTGAGTTAATTTGATCAAGTGTGTGGTATACTTGGCCAAATCCTACTGACTAACTTAGGAAACACTGATATTTTTGAGAAGGGAGCAAGTCATATAAGAAGTAGGGTATTTAAAAAAATTTTTTTAAGGTTTTTTTTTTTTTGCTTTAGAAAGAAAAGCACTCATTAACACAATAAACACAAAAGGCTGCTTAAACCAAATGCAGCGAATGCTTATCTCCAGTGAATGCAGCTGTAGTTCACCTTACCAGGGACTGCACCAGGCAGGGAGGCCCGAACAGCAGCCTGCTTCGGGGCCAGCTTTCCTCCTGAGCTGCAGTCCTGGAGAGCCATGCAGGGAGGTATCAGTGCTCATGAGAGTGCATGGAGGACAGCCTACAGCTGATTTGATGTAAGTCATCCTCCCTTGCATGGGGAGTCTGGTGGACCATAGGGAAGACAGAGGGGTCTGAGAAGCACTCCCTGAATCAGGCCCTCCTGCAGGGAGGTGACGCGGACCACACTGCACCTGGGATCCCTGGCTGTGAGGGTCATCTTTGCTGCTGTTGATCGTTGCTCTGTGATTTCAATTAAGTCATGAAGGGTGGATTCTCACACACGCACACTCCTCCAGATATGCACGTTCACGGATTAGAGGGAAGGATCATGGTGCTTTACAGACACGTAATGTCCCCCAAATGCACTACTTTATAGAAAAGGGAAGCGACGTGATCTTCGGCTGGGGCGAGGGCAGGTTTCAATACCCGCTCTCACGCCGCCAGCGCAGCCCCCGCTCATTCGTGGGTCAGGCCTGGTCTCCCCGAAGACGCTCATCTATCAGGACGCCCTGCATGAGTTGGGAGAAGTGTCTTGCTTTTATAAACCCAAGCAGAGACGCCAGGCACAAAGGAAGGAGCGGTCTGAGTGTCAGCTGCTTAAAGAACGGATGAGGTGGCAAATCTGGTGGCAAAGAGACAGGACAGGGACTGCAGGGCCACAGAGGGTGAGGGCAGACCGCGAGGAGTGGAGACGGGGAGCTGATGGCTCAGGAGGGCCCACAGAGAGAGACGGCTTCGAAGCAGCTGGCCTGTGGGATCACACGGGGAATCTGTCCCCTGGGAGGCAGGGAGGTCCGGGAAGCGGTGGAGACCAGGCCTTTGAAGTCTGAGCAACACAGTTTATCATGCACGGGTTCTGATGTCAGAATTTGCCCTCAAGTCGCATTTAAATTCGAGTCTGTGCTGCACACTAGTGAACTGCAATCAATGAACTAATCAAATCCTCATTTACGGGAGGGGTGAAATAATTTTTTTTGCTGACGCATCACAGGGATTTTTTTTCCCTCTAAGCCACATTTAAAGTCACAGGCATTGCTCTGCGATGGATGAAAACTGCCTCTCTCATAAACACATTCCTTCCAACAGCATTCATCTTGCTCTGTGCTCTAAAAATGGGGCAGCCGTTTGGAGCACGGCAGCACAGGGCTCATTCTCTTTCTCGTTCAACGAGTAAAAATAAGTCTCGAGATTTGGGCAGAGGAGAGGCCGCGGTGCCAGACGTCCCAGAAACCTTCCCTTTTCAAGTAGTGTCTGGAGCTGCGAGCCACGCCCACACCTGCCGGCCAAGAGACGTCCCCAGGGCGCTGCCAGCGCCTCCCGAGGTGCCCGCCGCTGCCAGGCTGGAGCCGGGGAGACGCAGCCGCTCGCCGCGCCCTGGAGGGAGGGCTGGGGACGAAGCTGTTCCTAAGCCTCGCTCTCAGGTTTCCCGCTGCCTTCCTAGGGATTGTGCTCCCATCAAGCGGACACAGGCCCTTGTCCCTCAGCCTTCTGGGCCACTCTTGGCATGTCACTGCAGGTGGCACTATCACGTCTTCTGAACGCGGCCATCACTTAGTCCCTTTTCAGTCATGCGGTCCAGGGGGAAGCCTTAGAAACAACCTGGGGCACACGCGTTCGAGCCGCAGGAGGGAAAGCGCAGGGAAACCGCGGGCGCGCAGCTAAAGCTCTGCTCCTCTAACGCACCGGACTGTCCCAAACCCAGGCCCGCCCCGCCAGGGCCGGTCGGGGCTCCGCAGACGTGGCGGCCGAGGTGGCTCCGGGCGGCTGCGCCCCGGGCGGGAGGGGGTCGGGGGAGAGGAAGCCTCAGGGTCTCCTTACCGGAGGACGCCGCGACGCCGGTCCCCAGCCTGCCGACCCGGCCCACTGCCTGCCCGAGTCTCGGCGCTGAGGTGTGTTTAGCAAAACCAAACTCCAGATCCCGGAAGCCACCTATTCTTAGAGACAAGCGGGCTGGCTCTGGGGCGGTGTGAGCCTGCGGGCACCGTGGTGGCCCCTCTGGCCACGGAAACACCCACACGAAAGCGCCCCTCTTGCCCGGGCATCGCAGTTCTCTCCTTGGGGATGTGCGATGCCACGCTCAAGGCCTCCACGGCGCAGGGGCTGGCCCTCAGTCAGGCGACCTTGGAGCCTTTGGAGATACTGATTGTGCCAATGCACTGGTGTATGTGGGTATCAGTCGCTCCATTTAAGACAGTTTTCTGGATAATGTGTCCTCATCTAGCACCCGACCGTGGGCCATTTCCAGGATACCCTTCCAGCAGCCCGTGATGGGGACGGCCAGCAGGGTGGGTGTCGCACGGCCTCTCACAACTGGTGGAAGATCCCACGCGTCCGTCTCTGCCCTATGTCATGGTCTTCCAGAGTGAGCATCTCACTTTTCTATTTCAGTACTCCCTACACAGAAGGGGCTGAATTGAAGTTTGTGAGCCAACGTGGAGAAATAATAACAGTGCTATAATTAATATAATGACATATTAATACATTACATATCAGTGTATTATATACTATATATATTAATTATACAAATATAAAGCAATAGCACTTCTCCACTACATATGCTGCATTCGTTGACTTTGCTCCACATAAAACCTTTGAGTATTTTCATTTCCATTTTCTACAGACAAGGAGGGATCAAAGCCTCTAAGGGATACACCCAATCACCTGGCTAGAAATAATGGCTTAGACCGGAGTGGGGTCGGCCACCTCCAGGAGCCATTCTACCTTCCCGGCACCACGCTTTGCACAAGAAGCAAACCCAAGTCTCTCTTCTTACAAAGTGAACCCTGCACTTGTTTTATTCTCTAACTTGTGCATGTGGCCGAAACCCTTGGAGGGTGTGTTACACCAAAGATTGCTCGGTGCAGTCAGGGAGGCTGAAAGTTACTTAGTGCTTCTCAACACTCCACACACTAACCACAGTCTGTCCACAACTGCAATCACAGTCTATTCACACACCGTAACCACAGCCTATCCACACGCCGTAACCAAGGTCTATCCACACACCGTCACCACGGCCCATCCACACACCATCACCACGGCCCAGCCACAC